>JXTB01000339.1:153720-167234 GCA_002914805.1 Parasponia andersonii | reverse complement strand
TGGTTGCTTTCTTTAAGCATTTTAAATTATAGTAATCATTCTAGTAATGAAATTGATATCAGTTCTTCCACACACCTTATCACTGAGGATACTAACCCTTTTCACTATCTTTTCTGTTGGACATAAGGTAAGTAACGTCACACTTGCAATGTAAGAAATTCTTTATTCTGTGAATTTGTGGATATAGAATCTGTGGATATGTGTACATACATAACTGTCATTCAGTTTTGCATGAGACATGAACACGTGATGTATTTATATTGTCTGACAAGTATTGATGAATAGGGTGTGGCAGGCCAGCGCCAAAATATATGATATGGTTCCTTCGGGAACACTTTGGTCCTCTCGGGGACATTATGGTTCCTACGGGAACACTTTGATGGTGGTATGGGGTGGACCTCTGATGTACACAGAGGGATTTTCTGGGGCTCAAGACCTCCATATAGCTCATGATATGTTATACGTTCTCTGAGTGGCTCAGTATGCAATTCACGGTCTTGTCAGGCAATATAATATACACAGGGATCCCAACCATATGACCATTTGTTTCATGTTATATGTACTCTGCATCTGCATGCGTTACTTACTGAGTTTTATACTCATTAATATTCTTACATTGCAGAAGGTATGGATGATATGTGAGTTAGAGTAGGAGCGCTGACTTTCTGACCGCGGCTTGTGTATATGAGCATTTTGACGCTGTGGTTTTCTGATAGACGATTTTGTACCTATTTTGTGTGTGTACATTATGTAACTTTCATGAGAGGCCCACTTACCGAGGGTGTATATATGTATACATTAGAGTATGTATAATTATGAGTGGAAATTTCCTTTTTCCTTCTAAAAAGTTTTAATTTTCCCCGATTTTATCAGTTCTAAGTTGAGTAGTGTCTCCCGATCTCACTAAATATTTATACAAATACCCTTACGTACGTGTGTGGGATGGGGGGGGTGTTACACCTATAAATCTTGGGCTCAACTTTCCTTTCTTTCCAAATCTCATTACACCTTTCATAGGGGATCCTTTGAGGAATAGTTTATCACCAACAGAAAAGTGTAAGGGTTGGCATTCTGGATCTGCATAAAACTTCTGTCTACTTTGAGCTACTATCATACATTTTCTAATTTTTTCTACTGCCTCAATTGTATCTCTAACAATATCGGGACCCAAATATCGTCGCTCTTCAACCTCATCTCAGTGAATTGGAGATCTACATTTTCTGCCATACAACATCTCATAAGGTGCAACACCAATCGTTGCTTGAAAACTAGTATTATAGGAGAACTCAATTAGTGGTAGGTAATGGTTCCATGACTCCTTGAAATCTATAACACAAGCTCTAAGCATATCTTCTAATATCTGAATAGTCCTCTCAGTCTAACCATCTGTCTTAGGATGGAATGCAGTACTAAATTTCAATTTAGTTCCCAAGGCTCGCTGTACACTCTCCCAAAATTTTGAAGTAAATCTAGCATCTCTATCTGAGATTATAGAAACTGGAATTCCATGAAGTCTAACAATCTCCTTAATGTATAATGCAACAAGTTTATCCATGGAGTAGGTCATAAAAATTGGAATAAAATGAGCTACCTTAGTGTGTCTGTCAACTATAACCCAAACTACATCCTGACGAGAAACTGTCTTTGGTAAACCAACTACAAAATCCATAGCGATCTCCTGCGATTTCCACTCAGGTAACTGAAGTGGTTGCAGCTCTCCTGCTGGTCTTTTGTGCTCAACCTTAATCTGTTGACATGTTAAACAATGTTCCACAAACTGGAAAATATCCTTTTTCATTCCTGCCCACCAATAAAGAATCTTCAAATCATTATAGATTTTAGTAGTACCTGGATAGACTGAATATGGAGTATTGTTTGCTTCTATTAGAATTTCTTCCTTGATATTTCTGTTATCTAGTACACATAGTCTACCTTAAAATCTGATAACTCCTTTAGCAAAAATTGTGAAATCTTACTTTTTCCCCGATTCTACTAATTCTTTGTATACAATTAACTCAGGATCTTCCTTCTGGCCTTATTTAATTCTGTCTAATAAGGTAGATTGTAAAGTCATAACAAATAATTTCCCAGTAATTAGCTCAATACTATATCTGCATAAATCCTCCCGTAAAGGTTTCTCCAATTCAGATGATTTTCTACTGAGTGCATCCGCCACAACATTGGCTTTTCCTAGATGATAACTGATGTCGCAATCATAGTCTTCTAAATGGTACCATTTAGAAGCAAATGGACTAGTTTTTATGAAAATAGATGACATTTTGGTTTCATTCACTTAAACTCTCCCTTCCTTACAACTTTGTCTCAAAAGCTTACTCTAAGTCCCTTTCTCGAGTGTTGGTAGGCTGACTTAGCGCGACGAACTGTATTAAGTGCCGCATGATTATCTAGTTTAAGGCTAGGGTCATGATAGCATGGTATCAAAGCTTTGGTTGCTTGTTGTATCTTGGTAGTTCCATTGTCTAAATGAAGACCATGGTTTCAATTCCTGACCTCGTCGAAGTTGGTGCTTCTGAACGTAGGCATGATGAAGGGAAGAATGGTGCTAATTGTGGCAAGTCAAAGGATGTAGTAACTAGCTTGGAGGCTAGAGTGTCTCATCTGGAGTCCAACTTGGGCACGTTGGGCGAGTGTGTAGAGGATCTAGATGGCCGTTGCGACAGTTTGGAGACCAAGGAAGCGGAGATCCACAGCGGCATCAAAGATGCGCTTGGTGGCCTAGAGGCCGACTTAAGGCGCAAGATCGAGTCCCTTCATTCGGAGATTGCTAAGGTACGAGATCTCTTCCAAAAAGAACTCAGTAATGTTTTACTTAGAGTAGATGAGATGGGTGGTGATCTTGCTTTGTGCAAGCGACCGGTGGCCACGGGGGTGACCACCACAATAACCATTGAGGTAAGGAAGGTTGAGGTACCTAAACCAAAGACCTTCAATGGTACTCGCAATGCTAGGGAAGTTGAGAACTTCCTATGGGGACTCGAACAATACTTTGAGGCCACCGGTGTGACGGACGATGCGGTAAAATTTGTAATGCTGCCTTGTATCTAACCAATACCGCCATGCTATGGTGGAGGCGGAGACACGGGGAGATGCAATGAGGGGTGTGCACTATAGCCACCTTTAATGACTTCAAAAGAGAGCTAAAAAGGCAATTCTTCCCCGAGAATGTCAAAGAGGAGGCGAGAGGCCGTCTTCGCTGCCTCAAACAATTTGGTAGTGTTAGAGACTATATGAAAGAGTTTATCACACTCTTGCTCGAAGTTCTTGACACTTCAGATAAAGATGTCCTATTCTTATTCATGGATGGTCTTCAGAACTGGGCCAAGTTAGAGCTCAAGCATCGTGGCATCCAAGACTTGGCTGATGCTATTGCAGTAGCTGAGAGCCTTTTTGATTACTTTACCAACAAGGACCCTTCTAAGGCCAAAGACAAGAAGGGTGGTGGAGTAAAGAGTGGGGGAGAGCAAACAAAAGGAGGAAAATGGAACAAAGATAGTTCCTCCTACAGGCACAAAGACAAAGGCAAAGAGAAGGAAGACTGTGACTTCTCCAAGCCAAGAGTCAACTGCTTCCATTGTGGTGGGCCACATTGGGCACGTGAGTGTCCTAAGAAGATAGCTCTCAATACCTTAATTGCCTCTGAGCCAAGCCAAGAAGGAAGTGATAGAGCAGATGGTGGTGCATGTGCTGGTTCCTTGCAACTCCTAAATGCCTTGCAATCGGCCCCTAAGTCACAAGCTAAGGGCCTACTTTTCGTGGATGCAACAATCAATGGCAAAGCCACTAAAGCCTTGGTTGACACGGGTGCATCCCACAACTTCGTCTCTGTTAAGGTAGCTAGGCGGTTGGGCTTGATGGTGTCCAATGGAGGGGGCTCCCTCAAGGCAGTGAACTCAGTAGCACGCCCCATCCATGGGGTTGCTTATAATATTATGGCTAGCCTAGGTTCATGGGCTGGCCAAGTCAACTTATTAGTAGTACGAATGGATGATTTTGGGGTAGTGCTTGGTTTGAAATTCCTTGATGCAGTGCGGGCATTCCCTGTTCCTTTTGCCAACTCTATGTGCATCATAGATGGTGCAAAGGCTTGCGTGGTACCAATGGAGCAGTCCACAAAAGCGGGAAACAAAGTACTCTTTGCACTTCAATTCAAGAAGGGCTTGAGAAGGGAGGAGGAGAGTTACTTAGCCACCCTAAAGCAGCATGATGATGAAGAGTTGGAACCTCAAGGTAATCTACCCTTGGAGGTATAAACTGTCTTGGATGAATTCTAAGATGTAATGCCTGATGCTCTACCCAAGAAACTTTCAACTAGGAGGGAGATGGATCATGAAATCAAGCTTGAGCCAGGCACGAGGCCAGAGTTAGCAGAACTCTAGAAACAACTAAAGGAGTTGCTTGATGCGGGTTTTATTAGGCCCTCTAAAGCTCCTTTCGGTGCCCCGGTGTTGTTCCAGAAAAAGAAAGATGGCTCACTAAGGATGTGCATTAATTACTGAGCTGTTAACAAGGTGACGGTGAAGAACAAGTACCCCATTCCGCTTATTGCCGACTTGTTCGATCAACATGGGAACGCTAGATACTTCTCAAAGCTTGATCTGCGCTAAGGGTACTACCAAGTGCGCATAGCAGAGGGGGATGAGCCCAAGACCACATGCATGAAAATGTATGGTGCTTATGAGTTCTTAGTCATGCCGTTTGATCTTACCAATGCACCTACTACCTTCTGCACCCTCATGAATAAGTTATTCCATCCCTACCTCGATCAGTTCGTGGTAGTCTATCTTGATGATATAGTCATCTATAGCAAGACCATGGAAGAACACCTAGAGCATTTGAGGAAGGTGTTCAAGGTCTTGTGGGATAATCAACTATTCATCAAGAAGGAGAAGTGCTCCTTCTCCCAAGAGGAAGTGATGTTCCTAGGGCATAAGATAAAGGATGGGAAACTTATGATGGATGAAGCCAAGGTACAAGCTATCCAAGAGTGGGAACCTCTTACAAAGGTGCCAGGGTTAAGATCCTTCCTCGGACTTGTGAACTATTATAGGCGGTTCATCGAGTCCTACTCAGCAAGAGTAGCACCACTTACTAACCTGCTTAAGAAGAATAAGTCTTGGGAATGGACACTTGAGTGTCAAGTTTTATTCAAAGACTTGAAGAAGGCGATAAGCGAAGAACCTGTCCTCAGCCTACCCGATCACTCAAAGACATATGAGATACAAACGGATGCCTCTGACTTTGCTATTGGCAGAGTACTAATACAAGAATGGCGTCCGATTGCTTATGAAAGCCGCAAGCTCAATGACACCGAGAGACGCTACACGGTGCAAGAAAAAGAGATGACTATAGTCATCCATTGCCTAAGGGTGTGGCGACACTACTTGTTAGGTACTCACTTCACGATCATAACTGACAACATAGCCATAAGCTACTTTTCAAACTCAGAAAAAGTTGAGTCCCAAGCAAGCTCGGTGGCAAGACTTCTTGGCAGAATTCGACTACAGGCTTAAATACAAGCCCAGTAAGGCCAATGTAGTGGCGGATGCACTAAGAAGAAAGGCGGAGCTGGCTGCCTTAAGCAGGCCCGATAGCACCTTGATAGAGAAAATCAAGGAAGGACAGAAACATGACGTTCTTGCAAAGAGCCTGCTGCCCCTAGTAACGGAAGGAAAGATGAGATGTTTTTGGCTGGACAACAGACTGCTCTACACCAAAGGCAATCGACTCTATTTGCCCAAGTGAGGGAACTTCAGAAAAGAGCCTATTAAAGAATGCCAAGATTCCCTGTGGGCTGGTCATCTAGGTCAGAAACGCACTCTTGCTCTTATCAAATCTATCTACTATTGGCCTAAACTGAGGGATGATGTCGAGGTCTATGTACGAACTTATCTTGTGTGCCAACAAGATAAGGTGAAACAACAATCACCAGGAGGATTGTTAGAACCTTTCCCCATTCCTAAGAGGCCGTGGGAGAGTGTTTCCATGGATTTTATCACTAGCCTGCCTAAGTCAGAGGGCTTTGGCAACATTATAGTGGTGGTTGATCACTTCAGCAAGTACACCACCTTTATACCTACTTCATTCGATTGTCCTGCCGACGAGACCATGCGGCTCTTTATGAAGCATGTTGTAAAGCTTTTGGGATTCCCATCAAACATCGTAAATGATTGTGATCCTTGATTCACTGGAATGTTTTGGACAGAATTGTTCAAGTTGATGGGTTCAGACTTGAACTTTTCTACTAGCTTTCACTCCCAAAGCAATGGCCAGACGGAAAGGGTTAATGCCTTGCTAGAGTTATACTTAAGACACTTTGTGAGTGCCAATTAAAAAGATTGGGCAAAATTACTTGATGTAGCCCAATTCTCCTTTAACCTCCAGAGAAGTGAGTCTACGAGTAAGAGTCCCTTTGAGATAGTCATAGGTCAACAACCTATACCACTACATGCCTTAGCGACAAGTTACGGTGGGAAGAGTCCTGCAGCCTCCAAGTTTGCTAAAGAATGGCATAACAAGTGGAGTTGGCTAGGGCCTACTTGAACAAAGCTTCTAACAGAATGAAAAAATGGGCCGACAAAAAGAGGAGGCACGTTGAGTACCAAGAGGGGGATTTAGTTCTTGTCAAGTTGCTACCTCAACAGTTTAAAACCTTAAGGAAGGTGTATAAAGGGTTGGTATGCAAATATGAGAGTCGATTTCCAGTACTCAAGTGTATAGGTAAGGTCTCTTATAAGTTTCAACTCCCTGCCAAGTTAAAGATTTTCCCTCTTTTCCATGTTAGCATGCTAAAACCCTACCATAGAGATGAGGGAAATTCTTCAAGGGGTGAATCCAAAAGGGCTCCTACTACGGTAGTAACC
This sequence comes from Parasponia andersonii, assembly GCA_002914805.1. Taxonomy (NCBI): domain Eukaryota; kingdom Viridiplantae; phylum Streptophyta; class Magnoliopsida; order Rosales; family Cannabaceae; genus Trema; species Trema andersonii. The sequence continues at coordinate 160,353 of JXTB01000339.1, read as the reverse complement.
TCTTTTGATAAAGAGGTGGAGTGCATTTTGGCTGATCACTTGATACACCGACGTGATGTTCCTAATTATCGGGAATACTTAGTGAAATGGAAGAATTTGCCCGAGGCCGAGGCTAGCTGGGAGCATGAAGATGCCTTGTGGCAATTCAAAAACCATATCAAACAGTTCAAAGTCGATGGTGCGATGGGGACATCGCGAACTTGAGTGGGGGAGGGTGTTACGCACCGCTCAATTGGCTACCAAAAATCCAAATGTTATTGCTCATGGCTCTAAGATCCTCTATATATACTGCTCACCCAAGAGGATAGAGGAAGACCCTAGAACATGGTGGATGCTTCTAGAATTTTCAAGGGAGGTCTTGGCCATGCTAGAAGACTCTAGTTAGCGCTACTGAGTCCTAGAAGGTTCTAGACAAGGCCGGATGGTACTAGATGGGTTAGATGGTCCTAGAAGCTCCTAGAATTACTTGGAAGAGCTAAGATGGTGGGTGAACCTCTTAGAAGGATCTAGACCATATTTGTTCTAGAATTCTCTATGTAAATATCTTTGTAGATATTATAACTTTAGTTGAGAATGATCTAGACCCTTTGTAAGATCATGCCACTTGGCACGATCCTAACCCTTGGTTGGTTTACACTTTGCCTATATAAAGGACCTCTTGGGTTCATTTGTACACAAGTCCAATTTGTGAGAGTTCTAAGCATTCTAAGAGTAATATAAAGCTTTCATTCACTTAAACTCTCCCATCCTTACCATTTTGTCTCAAAAGCTTACTCTAAGTCCCTTTCTCAAGTGTTGGCAGGCTAACTTTGTGCGACGGACTTTACTAAGTGCCGCGCGATTGTCTAGTTTAAGGCTAAGGTCGTGACACTAAGCTAGCTTAGGTTCGGCTTAATCGCGTAATGTTAATTTTGTGCGTTCTATTAATTAGGCATTGATACTATGTTTGTATTATTAATTGGAGTCGAATTGACTTATTTTTATTTTTAATGATTGGTTATGTGGGTAGATTCCAACAGATTACAATGAGATTGGCCATATAGGATCATAAGTCAAAGTATGACTAAATTTCAGCTTTTAAGCTAGATTTCACCATTTTAGTCTACACTTGAGTGTATAGGAATGACCAACAACATGTTGAGCAAGCCAAGAGTGATTTAAATCTGGACACATGGATAGTTAGAGTGTGAAATACCAAAAATACCTCTTAGAATTTAAGTTATGCCATTCTTAGCCTTTAAGTATTGATTTTTGACCAAATCTGGTCATTTCCTTCCTCTTTCTCTTCAGCCATGACTTGAACCACTCTAGCCACTTTCTATACTTCTCTCAGCTCTCCTTAACCATTTCCAAGAGTTTCCAAGTAGTAGAACTCAATTTGGAGCTCAACAAAGCAATATAGGTCGAAACTAGTCAAGGTAATTCTACTAGTTCTTCTTCCTAGGTTTTGTTTTGTTATTTCAATTCTCCACTTGATACTACTTAAGTAATGTTTCCTCTAGGTATTCTTGAGTCCTAAGATCAATTTCAAAGCCTTAGAAATCAGTTTTTTGGAAGTAGAAGGCAAGAGTTTCAACAAAAGTTTAAACTGGTTAAGGTGAGTTTTTTGTGGAATTTAGAATTAGTAAATTATTTCTATTGCTTTAGCTCTTGAATTAAAACTTTTATTTGATGAATTAAGGTCCAAGGAAACCTTATATATGATTGGAAACATATAATTTAAGTGGAGGTTCAAATTTAGTCTTGAAGCCCCAAAGTTTGCTACTTGTGGATTCAAGTGTTTCCATTATTAGAATAAGTTCCCCATACTTGTAATCTAATTTTATAAAATTGAAATGTATATTTTGTTGATCCCATGATGTAAATATATTTTTTTTTTTGCTGTTTAAGACAATAGAAAAGTGGAAAAGTGGTTTTAAACTTTGTTTAAAACGAAAGGAATTCAAGTGTACCTAGGTTGCTCTAAATGATCCTCTTTGAGTCATATATGAGGGAATTGGCTTGTTGATTGTTATTACCGGTCCTAAACCATAATTTTAATCATGTAGAGATGTCCTAAAAATATGGGAGGTGCTGTCCAAATATTTTTAGAACCAAATGGTACCATTTAGAAGCAAATGGACTAGTTTTTATGAAAATAGATGACATTTTGGTTCACTTTGTGATTAGGATTCCTTCTTTTATAAAAGCTGTGATTCGGTCTTGTACTTGTTTTTTTAAATATTTTACATTGTAGTGATAATGTTAGTAATAAAATTGACATCAGGTCTTCCACACACCTTGCCACAAAGGATACTGACCCTTTCCACTATCTTTTCTACCGGACACAAGGTAAGTGAAGATTTATTTCAACTACATCACAAGAACAATAGTAGATACAAGATGTTTTCCTACATGCTTATGTGTATTATTTCAATTATATGTTATTTATATTATTGTTGCAAAGCTTACAGAAACATAAGCATGACATGATCATTTAAGCATGATTTTCAAAGAAATAAAGTTATCCACACATTAGATTTAAAGTAGTACAATTGTACTAATTTTACGAGATATGTCTTAAGTACAGTGTTTAGTCTGTCTACATTGGGTAAGTATGGTTGCACAGGCATCCTTCCCGCATAGGTGGGCACGGCTTACCAACTATCGGGACTGAGCATTGTACTATGAGATTTATCAGGTGCATTACTTAGTCGGTCTGCATTGGGTAGGTATGGTTCACATTGGCCATGTGTTTCCTTCCCGCATAGGTGGGCACGGCCTACAACTGCCGCGACTTTGTAATGTACTCAAGGGCCTTATAACGAAATGTTTTCTAAGAAAAGTGCATCAAAATGAAAAGTTATGAAAGAAAGAGTACAATGGGAATTTCAATAAAGTTTATGCATGAAACATGTCAACGAGCATGCATGATCTTTACTTACCGAGCATTAGCTCATTTAGTTCCTGTGATGTAGGTGAGGACGTTTTTGATGTATAGAGTTACTGGTTGGCTAGCACGCTTTTTGTCGCTATGATCATACCGATGTAGATGAGCTTGACTTGTCGGCGGTGTTTTCTTTGTATTTTGTTATTCTGGTGTGTTGTAAATATTACTGCTGATGGAAAGATAAACTGATAAGGAGTTTTTAGTTATATATTTTGTAAAAACACTTTTAAAAAGTAACGCCACACAGTTTCTTTTGTTTTGGAGCTTGAAAAGTTTAAATTTGGCCCACCTTTATGCAAGACTAAAAATATGGTTTATAAAAGAATAAAACTTCCTAGTTTGATCTATATAGCCGTATAGTTAAGCTAGGGGGCATTACACCATAAATGCTGCTAGAGCATTGGTTAGACCAAATGGCATACCTAGATACTCATAATGACCATACCGAGTTCTAAAAGCAGTCTTCGGAATATATTCCTCCCTGACTCTCAACTGATGGTAACCAGATCTCAAATCAATCTTTGAAAACTCGGAAACACCCTATAGTTGATCAAACAAATCATCGATGCGAGGTAGGGGATACTTATTTTTAATAGTCACTTTGTTAATCTCTCTATAGTCAATACATAACGGCATAATGCCATCTTTCTTTTTCACAAATAGAACTAGCGCACCCTACGATGACAAGCTAGGATGTACAAATCCTTTGTCTAGTAATTCTTGTAACTGAGTCTTTAACTCCTTTAATTCTGCTGGAGCCATCCTATAATGTGTCTTAGAAATAGGTGCAATACTTGGTATCAAATCAATAGCAAAATCAATTTCTTTTACAGGTGGCAAACCTGGTAAATCTTCCTAAAACACTTCCAAAAAATCTTGCACAACTGGCACATCTTCTGGCCTCAACTTCTACTCCACAAATGTATCAACAATACTAGCCAAATACCTTGTACAAACTTTCCCTAACAAATTCTGAGCTTTCATGGCTGAGATCAAAGGAAATTGGTTTTATACTGAGTACCCATAAGTATGAACTGATCAACATTAGGAGGATGAAATGTCACCATTTTGTTTTTACAGTCAATCTTAGCAAAATACTTTGACAACCAATCCATACCCAATAGGACAAGCTCTCAAAATTTTATTTGAATACATGACCTCTCCAGAGGGAAGTGTAGTGCCAAATGGAGTACTCATTTGATATGTAGGATGACCCAATCTCCTCACAAATGTTAATGATGCATGTGAATGCGTGGATCCTGAATCTATTAATGCATGAGCTATAATGCTAGAAATTAATATCTCACCTGTTATAATAGATGGGTCTACCTCAGTCTCAAGTCCCATATCTATCTCAGTCATGGCATACAGCCTACCACCAGGTTTCTTCTGATCACTTGTCACTTCAGGGCATTCTTTAATTAAATGGCCACTTTTACCGCGTTTGAAGCATAACCTTGCAGCTGTACGACACTCTCCAATATGATTCTTGCCATAGAGTTTGCACTACTGTAAACTAGCAGTAGTGGTCCCTTGGTCAATCTTGGGACATTTACCTTGATCAGGTCGAGGCTGTTGAGCTGGAACTCCCTTCCTCTTCATATCTTGAGGATGTTGAAACTGAGTCTGTCCTCTTTCTACTTGAAAACTAGGTCTAAAACCTCTTTGCATCTCTCTAACCTGTCTTTCTCTCCTGATCTTTTCTTCATCCATAACATCTTTCTCTACCTGCTCAGTATCTAGTGCTCTGTTTGCAATCAAATCAAGTGGTATACCTTGTATTCCACCAGATTTCAAATCCCTCACAATAGTTTTCCTTAGGCCCTGCATAAACTGATCTACCTTTAACTCATTAGTGGCAACCATGTGAGGTGCATATCGCAATAACTCATCAAACTTACGGATATATTCTGCAACAGACATTTCATCGTACTTCAGATTAGCAAACTAAACCCTCTTGTTAGCTCTCATGGCATCGGTAAAGTATTTTCCATAAAATAACTCTCTAAACCTCTCCCAGGTCATAGTAGTGATATCATGAATAGTACTCAGAGTATCCCACCAATATTCAGCATGGTGTCTCAGTATAAAACTAGCACAAGGAACCTTATCTGCATTGGGAACCTTGGTATAAGCTAGCATACACTCAGTGGTCCTAATCCACTACTCTGCTTGTATCGGATCAACCCCGCCATCAAAGGTTGGAGGCTAGAGTTTCCTGAATCTTTCCCCAACACTTTCATTAGCATCTTGCCTATGTTGAGGTGGTGGTGGTGGTGGAGGGTTAGGTTGATTTTCTTGTCTCATACGTTGCTCCAAAATATTTTGTATCAAAAAAGCCAACTGTTCAACCTGATTACCACCCTGTGAAGAAGATGCACCCCTATCAAAATTATCTTAACCTTGAGTAGTCACCATACTGATATCCTGACACCCAGATTCCATTGTTCCAATTATAGCCAATAATAATCATCACCATAATATGAATGCAATAAAAAAAATTTGAATAGATATCAAAATGCATATCAAACACTTACAGAGAAATGAGGCTTCCTTTCCTTCCCGACGTGTGTATATAAGCGGTCTTCAGAATCATTTTAAAACATAAGCTCTGATACCAGTTATGACATCCCCCAATCCCATACACATACGTAAGGATATTTGTATAAATATTTAGTGAGATCAGGAGACGCTACTTGACTTAGAACTGATAAAACAAGCAAAAATTAAAACTTTTGACTTTCTAGAGAGAGAAAGAAAAAATCTACTCATTTTTACATATAGTATAATTTATACATACATACATACTCCTAAAGTGGACCTCTCATAAAAATATGCATAATGTACATACACTCAAAACAAATACAAAAGTTTTAGTTAGGAAACCACAGTGTCAAAATTCTCATATACCTAAACCGCAGTCGGAAAGTCGGCGCTCCTCCTCTTAACTCACATATGAGCAGTATCATATGCAGTGTAAGAATATTTGTAAGTATAAAACTCAGTAAGTAATGACTGCAAATGTAACGTGCATATTCTAGAAAATAGATAATGGTATTATTAGGATCCCTGTGTATTTTGTATTGCCTGACAAGACCATGAATCGTATACTAAGCCACTCAGATAACTAATAACTAATCATAAGCTGTGTTATGGAGGTCTCGAGCCTCAAATACATTTCAAACCCCTCTGTGTACTGCAGAGGTCCTTCCTATACCATTATCAGAGTATTCCCAAAAGAACTAAATATTGTCCTCGAAGGAACCTAATAATGTCCCCGAAGGAACCAGATAATGTTCCCAAAGGAACCAGATAATTGGGCACTGGCCCACCACACCCTATTCACTAATACTCCTCAGGCAATATAAATACGTCACATATTCATACCTCATATATGTCGGAATTACAGATTTAGATATTTATACTTTAGGCAGAACAGAATAACAAATACAACTTTTCATATAATTCAAGGATTCCATAAGTTCACAGAACAAATATTCTTACATTGTAAGTGTAACGTTACTTACTTTGTGTCCGACAAAAAAGATAGTGAAAAGGGTTAGTATCCTCTATGGTAAGGTGTGTGGAAGACCTGATATCAATTTCATTACTAGAATGATTACTACAATGTAAAATGATTAATGAAAGCAGCCACAAACATAAATCACAACTTTCACAAAATCAGAAAATCTAATCACAAAATG
>JXTB01000339.1:90523-153035 GCA_002914805.1 Parasponia andersonii | reverse complement strand
AAGCTAGCTTAGTGTAATTAAACACAGTTCAGTACAGTAACTGCCACCTCGTGCTTACCTGAAACCAACATTTTGAAAAATGCTAGAAATGGTTTGTACAAATTAAATAAAGCTATTTGACGTGTTAAATGCGTAGTAAATTTTGCTCCAAAAAGCATGAAAAATGCATTTTACCAAAAAATTACTATTTAACCAAGTTATCAACAGACATGATTTTAATGCATGTTCATATAGTATTACTATTCATAAATGTATTCTTTATTTCTTCCACACACCAAGCTCTCTCTCTCTGAGGGTACTGAGCCTTTACACTACATGGTAGTACTTCCACAAATATTAGTACAATAATACAGATCATTTAACAATCAGAATGAGTAATTTACCATAAAATTGATACTAGTTGCTTGATATGTCTATTATGCAATATGAATATATTTATTATTGGCTTATTATGTATGTGGGGCATCACAGAAAGCATAATTTTAAACCTACAATAACATTATAAAATCCAATTCCCACATATACAACTCAGAGAGGATCATTTAGTATATCCTAGGAACACTTGAATTCCTTTCGGTTTAGACAAAGTTTAAAACTACTTTTATAATTTTCCATTGTCACAACTAGCTACTTTACAAATATATTTACATAGTGAAATAAAAAAAATACACATTTCAATTTTATAAAACCAGATTACAAGTATAGAAAACTTAATCTACTATACATAAAATACTTAACTCTATAAATAGCAAACTTTGGGGCTTTAAGTCAACTTTAATCCTCCACTTAAATTCTATATTTCCAGACATATATCAGGTTTTCTAAGACCTTTATTCGTCAAATAAAAGCTATGATTCAAGAGTTCAAGCAAAAGAAATTAACTACAAATTCAAAATCTTACATAGAGCTCACCTTGACTAATTTGAGCTTTTACTGAAGCTCTTGCCTTCTATCTCTACCAAATTGATTCACAAGTGGAGAATTGAAATAAGAAAGCAAAACTTACGAAGAAGAATTAGTACAATTATCTTGACTAGTTTGGACCTATCTTGCTTTCTAGAGCTCCAACTTGAGTTCTACCAATTGGAAACTTTTGAATATGGCGAAGGGAAGTTGAGAAAATTTTAGAAAGTGGCTGGAGTGGTTTAAGTCATGGCTGGAGAGAGAGGGGAAAGAAATGACAAGATTTGACCCAAAATCAATACTTTATGGCTAGGAAAAGGCATAGCTTAAATTCTAAGGGATATTTTGGGAATTTTGCACCTTACTTTCCATGTGTCTAAATCTAAAATATCCTTACCATACTCACCATATTACTGGTCAATCTTATACACTCAAATGTACACCAAAATGGTGAAACCTAACTTAGAAGGTGAAAACTAGTCATACTTTGACTTATAATCCCATATGGGCATTCTTATTGCAATCTAGTGAAATCTAGTCCCATAACCAACCATTAAATATAAAAATAAATTAATTAGAATCCAATTAATAATGCCAACATAGTATCAATACCTAATTATTAGAATGCACAAAGATGACATTACGTGAATAAGCTGAATCTAAGCTAGCTTGGTGTAATTAAACACAGTTCAGTACAATGATTACCAACTCGTGCTTACCTAGGGCCAACAAATAAAACGTTATAAATGAGTCCTAAATATTAAATTAAACCTATTTGACATGTTAAGCAGACAATGAATTTGGCTCCAAAAAACTACTATTTGACCAAGTTATCAACATACATGATTTTAATGCATGTGCATATAGTATTATTATTCATGAATATATTCTTTGTTCTTTTCATATACCAAGCTCTCTTTTTGAGGGTACTGAGTCTTTCCACTGCATGGGGGCACTTCAACAAACATTAGTACAATAATACATATTGAAAACATTTAATAATCAGCCTAAGCAATTTACCATAAAATTGACACTAGTTTCATGATATGCATATTATGCAATATGAACATGTTTATTATTGGCTTATTATACATGTGAGAATCTTGGGCATCACATAATATTTCTTCTTCAGTGCTATATTTTCCTGTTATATGTTTCAGAGGTGAAACATATAATTAAGTAATAAATAAGAATCAAAGTTGGTAGTAGTTAAAACGAATAATTAAGTGAATCTTGAAACCTTGATTTTCTCATGTTAGTATTTTCATTTACATTTTAGTGATTATTTTAATTTATGACTTAGTTAATTTTAATTTTTAATTTTTCTTTTGATATCTTATCACTTTTTTATTGTTTATTTATTTCTCTGTGGGATCGATACCTTAATCTATATTGCGATAACTGCTAGTATGTTTTGAGTGTAGACTACTTAAAGGAGACGTATTAGCTTGGTGAGATCAATTACAAGCGATACATATTCGGCAAGGGAGAAACAATGTTTGCACTTGGTAGCAGATGAAATAATTGATGTGCGAGCACTTCCTACCTCCAGATTATGAACAAGCACTTTTTAGTCGGTATCAACGTTGCTGACAAGTATAGTGGACAATACAAGAATACATCACCGAGTTTCATAGACTAACTGCATGAATGGACATTCGTCAATCTGAAAGTCAAAAGATTTATAGATTCATTGATAGAATTCATGCAAACATTCAAGATGAGGTATTTAAATAATCTCATAATACTTTGTCTAGTATAATTCAACTAGCTTTGAAAATTGAAACTCATCTCAACAAAAGGGCAAATTGCAATCCAATAACTTCACATTCCTCTACACCACTACAAAGATCTAATTTGAGCAAAGGTAAGGCCATAGCAAGACCACATGATGAAGCACCCAGACTAACTCTTTCTCACAACTAACCAACCACTCGACCGTAAAGGGAAATAGCCAACAACAATACTAACAACCATTATACAGTCCCGAGAGGTAATAAATGTTATCGATATAGACAAACGGGCAACTATTCAATCAAACCAGAGTAGATCTATTAATCTAACCACACATGATGACAACGTCGAAGGGGACAAAGTGTATTTCAAAAATGAGGAGTACGTGGATGAAGCTGAATCAGAGGAAGTCATTCATGGAGATGAAGGTATTTCCTTGCTAATAAGACAATTGATGTATACACCAAAGAAGGAAGAAGACATGCACCGACACAACATCTTCAGGACTTGTTGTATGGTTGAACAACGAGTGTGTGATCTTATCACTAATAGTAGGAGTAGCAAGAATAAAGTATCCAAGACTATGGTAGACAAGCTACAACGACCAACCCAACCATATACTACCCAGTATCTCATTGGTTGCCTTGTCATGTGATGTTGTTGATATAGATACTTGTCATATAATCCTTGGTCGATCATGATAGTTTAATTTAAACACCATACATAATGGCAAAGCTAACAAATACAACTTCCACAAGGGTAATATAAAGATTACTTCAGCTCCCATGAGGCTGCACGATAACCAAACAACCTCCACTAGGACCAATCTTCATTTTGTACCCAAAAAGGCAAATACTTTTACCAATATTCCTGTACAAGTTCAAACATTATCATCTGAATTTGAAGACACCGTTCCTAAAGAGTTACCCATTGGTTTGCTACCCTACAAAATATTCAACACCAGATTGATCTTGTTACTAGAGTAAGCTTGCCGAGTCTACCACACTACTGCATCAGTTCTAAGGAATATGATATCCTACATACATAATTCTAAGACCATCTCAAGAAAGAGATAATTAGAGAAAACATGAGTCTTGTGGTTGTACCTACACTCCTAATACTGAAGAAAGACGGAAGCTGGAGGATGTGCATTGATAGTTGGGCTATCAACAAGATTATAGTGCAATACCAATTTCCTATCCCACGATTAGATGACATGCTTGATAGATTAGAAGGATCAAAATGCTTTTCAAGGATTGATCTACGAAGCAGATATCATCAGATTCATATTCGTCTTGGAGATGAATGGAAGACTGCATTCAGAACACATGAAAGACTGTACAAGTGGTTAGTTATATCATTTGGTCTATCCAATACCTCGAGTACTTTTATGAGATTAGTGAATCAAGTATTCTAACCTTTTATTGGAAGATTTGTTGCATTTATTTTGATGACATTTTGGTCTATTGTCTGAATGAGGAGGAACATCTGCAACACTTTACCAAAGTTTTTAATGAACTTCATGAGAACCAATTGTATGTCAACTTGAAGAAATGTAGTTTTATATCTGATAGCTTAGTCTACTTTGGCTTTGTTGTATATTCTAACAGAATCAATGTTTGTCAACATAAGGTAAAGGCTATTGAAGAATGGCCAACACCGAAGACTATCACAGAAGTTCACAGTTTCATGGTCTCGTGATGTTCTATAGATGGTTTGTGAGAAACTTTAGCATTATAGCTGCACTACTCATCGATTGTTTGAATCAAAAGCAATTCCTTAGGATAGAATAAGTGGAATAGACTTTTGTTGTCTTGAAGGAAAAACTTACAAATGCACTCATTCTTGCACTTCCTGACTTTGACAAAATTTTTGAAGTCGACTGTGATACTTCTAGTGTAGGAGTTGGAGCTATTCTATCCCAAGACATGAAGCCCATAGCTTTCTTTAGTGAAAAGCTCAGCAAAGCAAGAACGAAGTAGTCAATATACCAATAAGAATAATATATGGTTTTCGTATATCGTAAAATGGGAACCGTATCTAGTATAGAAAGTGTGATGCCCAAGATTCTTACATGCATATTAAGCCAATGATAAATATGTTTTAATTGCATATTAGGTGTCTAGAAGTCGTTAATACTAGTTTTATAATAACATGCTCATTCACTATGTTATGTGCATTTACATACATGTTATTACACTAATAATATGTCGAAGTGTCCCAATGCAGTATAAAGGTTCAATACCCTCAGAGAGAGAGAGCTCAGTGTGCTAAAAGAACAAAGAATATAATTATGAAAGTAATACTATGTGCATATGCATTAAGATCGTATTTGTTGACAACTTGGTCAAATAGTAGTTTTTCGGTAAAATATAATTTTTACGCATTTTGAAGCCGAATTAACGGTGTGTTTAATATGCCAAATAGGCTTGATTCTATGTCTAGGACTGATTTATAGCATTTTATTTGTCGGCTCCAGGTAAGCACGAGGTGGCATTCAGGAAACTAATTCATATTTAGTCAAACTAAGCTAGCGTAGATTAAGCTTATTTGCGTAATGTCATTTTTTTGCATTCTATTAATTGAGTGCTAATAATATGTTTGCATTGTTAATTGGAGTCTAATTGACTTTCTTTTTATGTTTAATGATTGGTTAAGGGGCTAGGTTCCACCAAATTACAATAAGATTAGCCATATAGGATCATATGAAAGTATGACTAGTTTTCACTTTCTAAGATAGGATTCACCAACTTTGACTACACTTGGGTGTATAGGAATGACCAGCAACATGGTGATATACTAAGGATGTTCTAGAGCTGGACACATGGAAAGTGATGTGCAAAATATCCAAAATACCTCTTAGAATTTAACTTATATCTTTTCTTAGCCATTAAGTGTTGATTTTGGGTCAAATCTGGTTATTTGCTTTCCATTTCTCTCCAGCCACGACTGGAAACTCTCCAATGCTTTTTCTGACTTCTCTCAACTTCCCTAAAACATTTTCAAGAGTTTCCAAGTGGTAGAACTCAAATTAGAGCCCTAGAAAGCAAGATACACCAAAACTAGTCAAGGTAATTCTATTAAGTTGTTCTTTCTAGGTCTTATCCTTTAATTTTAATTCTCTGCTTATTCCCACTTGAATAATGGTTTCTTCAGGTCATCTTAAGTCCAAAAATCTAATTCTAAACCTAGAGAATTAGTTTGGTGGAGGTAGAAGGCAAGAACTCCAACAAAAGCTCAAACTAGTCAAAGTGAGCATTATGTATGATTTTGAACTTATAGTTAATTTCTTTTGTGTTAGCTCTTAAATCAAAGTAATTATTTGATTATTAATGGTCTTAGAAACCTTTATATATTTCTGGAATATAGAATTTAAGTAGAGAATGCAAGTTACACCAAGAGCCCTAAATTTATTAATTGTGTATTCAAGTGTTTCCGTGGGTGTATTAAGCTTTCTATACTTCTAATCTGATTTTCTCAACTTGCAATGGATATGTCATGGATTCTATTATATATTTCAATGATTTAGTTTCTATTTTTAGCCATAGACAAGTGCACAAATTGTTTTGAAGTTGTCTAAACCGAAAAAGATTTAAAATATGCTTTAATGTTATCTTAGATGTTTCTTTGATGTGTATATGTGGGACTTGGATTGTTAATTGTTATGGCAGGTTTAAAACCATGATTTTAATCATGTGGGAATGTCTCTGAAATAGGGGAGGTGCTGTCCAAATGTTTTTAAAATGAAATGGCACCATTTAGGAGCAAATGGACTTGTTTTTACAAAATGATGTGTCATTTTGGACCATTTTGTGCTAATGAACTAACATTCATATTTTAATACTTTTGAACAGTTTTTCAATGCTAGTTGTTGACTACCAAGTACCTTAAGTGATTTATATGCTTCCGAGTTATTTTAAGATCAAGTTTTCTAATTTGGTGAAAGTTGTTATTTTGGTCTTGTTCAAGTATTTTCATACATTCTTTTTATAAAATGTGCATATTGAATAATAGTAATTTATGATAGGTGATTAGCACACCAATCTCTAGAGGATATTGACTATTTCCACTATCAATTCCTATTCAAGACACGAGGTAAGTAAAGACTTACAACTGCATCACAAGAACTTTATGGAAGATGTAATTATATGAAATTTATTTATTCTTGAAAGTTAAGAAGTGAAATGTGCATGGCACGTCTTGCATGCAAATGGAAAATTTTATTATAAGAGTATTTGAAAGTGAGTACCATTGTACCAATTTTATAAGATAAGTTTTAATAGTAATTGCTAGTCTGTTAATGCAGACTCTCCCGTTGAAGTGGGATTTGTGGATCTTATGATGTGTCTCGTTGAAGTGGAACAATATTAGCACGGTGTGAGATGTCCCTTTGATGAGGGAAGGAGTTTTTAAAAACCTCAAATGACAGTCGCACCATATTTTTTCTCTTAGCCATAGTCTCTGCCCAATGTTATCACGACCTATCGACTTACGGGACAAGGGATGTGCTAACGGAGCCAAGTAAGAATAATTTTTAAGGAAAATGCATGGACTCAAATGTTTAAGAAAGAAAAGGGTACAATGGGAACTTTATGAGATTTTAAAGCATTCATAAGCATGCATAGTTTTTATTTACCAGGCTTTAGCTCTTTTTAATCTTGTGATGTAGATAAGGAGGCATATTTTGGTATTCGTTAGCTAGTTTCCTAGTTTGCCTTTTGTTGCCATAATCATACAGATGTGGACGAGTTGACCTATGCATAATATTTTTATTTTGAGATATTTTGGTGTAATGTAAATACTACTGCTGATGGCAAAATAGACTGGTGAAAATCTCTTTTGATTGTACATTTTGTAAAGACACTTTTAACAAGAAATGTCATACAATTGCTTTTGTTTAAAGGTTTTAGAATGTTCAAAATTTCCCACCTTTTTATCAAAACAAAAAGATATGGAAGAACAAAGAATAATACGTCATAGTTTGACTGTATATGACAATATGGTTAAACTAAGGGGTGTTACAGAAATAATTCATTCTCAATACGGATTATCAAGCTCTTAAATACCTCAACAACTCTTCTAAACCAGATGTTCACTTTCTCTCTCAAGCATAAGTTAGGATAATTGAACAAAGTCACTGATACATTGAGTCGCCAAGTTATGTTGCTGACTGCTGTCCAAAATGAAATAATTGGTTTTGATTATTTGAAACACTTATACGCAGATAATGAAGATTTCAAGGAAAAATGGCAAAAGTGCTTTAGTAGAGTTGAAGATAAATATCAAATACATGATGATCTTTTATTCTTTGAAAACTATTTATATATTTTACGAAGATCTTTTAGAGAACACATCATTCAAGGACTACATGCATGACGGTTAGGAGGACACATAGAGCAGGACAAAACTATTTTATTAGTGGAAGCTTGATACTTTTGGCCTCATCCTAAGGGTGATGTCGAGAAATTTATCAACCACTATTATATATGCTAGACTGTAAAGGGACACACTCAAAACATTAGGTTGTACATGCCACTTCCTATTCCTGATGCTCCTTGGGAAGATTCATGAATAGATTTTATTTTAGGACTATAACAAACAAAGAGTGGTTTGGATTCTCTCTTTGTTATGGTAGATCATTTTTCCAAGATTACTCATTTTATTCCCTGCAAGAAAACTTCAGATGCTACCTATATTGCTCAATTGTTCTTCAAAAGATTTTTCATCTGCATGAGTTACCAAAGACAATAGTCTTTGATTATGATAGTAAATTCCTTAGTCATTTTTGGCACACATTGTGAAAAAGACTTGATACCACCTTACAATTTAATAGCACTTGTCATTCCCAAATAGATGGTTAAACTTAAATCACTAATGGCATACCAGGCAACATTTTATGGTGTTTGATTAAAGAAAACCCCATAAAATATGAGAATATGGTATCGTAAGCTGAGTTTGCCTATAACAACATGCCAAATTGTTAGAACGATAAATCTCTTGAAATTATTTATATTCGTCTTCAATTGTATACTCTAGACTTAGCACCTTTACCAAAACTTTTAGGGATGAGTATCATTGCCAATCATTTGATTAATAAGGCAACCCAAATCTACGAAGAAGTTAGAAGAAAGTTAGAAGAGTCTGATGCAAAATACAAGGCTAATGTAGACAAACACAGAAGATTCAAGTCATTCCAAAGGGTAATTTTATAATGGTTAGTTTGCATAAAGAAAGACTTCCTACAGTGGAATACGAAAAACTCAAGCATAAGAAATTGATAATGATAATGCATATGTCATTGATCTACAAGATAATTACATAATTTCTAAGACCTTCAATGTTCAAGATCTATACAAGCACCATAGACTTGAACTCGTTCTTTCAGCAACTTGGGGAGGAGTTTTTTTTTCAGGAGGGAGAGAACTGATGTAGCAGCTAACAACCCATAGCTATGACCCAAAGCCAAAGCCCAAAATTCGAAAACCAAATCTAAGAAACATTCTATCAGTTGGTAAAATACTTCGTGTGTTAGGTATTGTAGACTTATTTATTTGAAATATGTTAGGTTACTTACTACATTTATTTCAAGTATGTTAGGTTAACAATTTATTTATTGAAAATGTATTAGTTGAACAATTTATTTATTTGAAGTGTGTTTGGTTGGTAGATGCTAGGTGTATGATTATAAGTATTTTAGAATTATTTTATTGGATATGTCAATTTTCAAAGTGAGCTTACCAGAATCCTGAAACAATCGTTTAAATACCTAAGTGACCAACGGAAGATCTTTCGAGTATCATTAGCTTAGTATAACTATCATCTGGAGGTAGGGGTTCATTACCTGGTTTATATTTGTTTTGATTTATAATTACATTATACTTAAGTTATGAAAAATCGTGGTATATGCGATGAGTTAATAAAATTATGAAAATATATTGCAATATACTGGGATTGGACTGTATGATTTTATATACATATTTTTAAGCTGTAATTATGAGGTAATACAGTGGATAGCTATCTATGTCATAGTAAATCTTGGAGTAATGCCATGTGGGATTTTAAAGCATTATTTTGTTATGTTTTACATGTTTATTACATATCCTGTTACATGTTGTACACTTGAGTTCTATTATTGCATCATGCTAGTTCAGATCGGTGGCGAGTTGTCGTAGTACTAGGTGAAAGACCTAGGCCCTATGCAAGTTTTTGGCTAATACACCTCTGGATAGTGTCAAGATACTGGATACCTTTTGTAAGGGCTATTATAGGGTCGTGATAGGAGGATGAAAACTCACTCATTTACAATTATTGATGTATGATATGCACAATCATGTGTCTTTGGTTTTTATTTTGAATATGTGATTATTCTGGATATCAATTGTTTTATGAACTTGGTTTATAAATGGATTTTGGAAAATATATTAACCATGCATATTTGATAAAAATTGCATCCATTCAAAAAGTTAATTGACTTTCCACTAAGCATGTGAATACTCACCTTTTACTTCTCTCACTATAAGGTTTTATTTTATATGAGGAAGTCATCCCAGTGGTCAGATAAGTTATGTAGCTTGTACTTGCATTCCTACTCCTATTCCCTGATGGAGTGTCTATACTCTATTCACTTTTTTTTTGGTTCAATTATTTAGTCGAGACTGGTCAATTTACTAAGTGGATGTATGAGTATGGTTTTTTATTAATTTGAGAACTTGATACTACAAATGAATTTTTGTAAATTATTTTGGACATTAGACCAAAGTTTTCAGTTGAACTCAATTTACCAAAAATTTATCATTTCTCAACGAGTATCCGAATGAGATAGTTCAAAATTTTCTTGAACTATAATGGGTATTTTTCTTAAGTAATTAAAAACTGAAAAGAGTTTTAATGATTATGGAATTCAGAAGGATTTGAGGACAAAAATGAAATTATCTAAAACTCGATTTCTCCTGAATTTCATAAAATTAATACTTACTTTTATTTTCACTTAAAATTATTAAAAGTCACGGTTTTGAATTTTCGGTCGTGATAGTACTTATACTAAGAATCAGATTTCATGTGTCCCTACTCAATTCATCTAACATACACCAGAGATTTTACATTAAATCATACTTCTATGGCTCTAGACTCACTATTAATATATAAAGCTCCAAAACCTTGTCTAAGAGAAGTAACACATTTTCTCATCAGTCCTAGGAATTGTCTAGAGATTTACAATAGAGGGCTTTGTCTCAAATAAGTAAACAAATTTACTTATATAATACTCTAGTATACAATAAACCAAGAAACCTTCGACATTTAATAAATAGCAATCACACATTATCATAAAAATGCACAGACTACTATATCTTTATTGCAATTAGGAGTGCTAATTCTAATATCCCTAAATATAGATTTTAGAGAACTAAAATAAAGCAACTAAACTAGCATACAAAATGAATAAAAGATAAATCAATAAGAAAAATATCTAGGTTTACTAATTCTCCACCCATTCTCTAGTCATGCTATTTCACAATTTATCTCTTAAAGCAATTGATCAACTAGAGTTGTCAACTGAGAATTCTAATATATTCACAAACTTCATTCCAAAACATAAGTGAAAATACCTAGATAAGCTAATATTTTACTCCTAATGTAAATTAACTAGATGTATTAAGTTTAGTAATTCTCAAAGAAGTTGCACAAGTCACATAGGTATAATCCTATCCTATGCAAACTTACTCCAAACTAGGTATGCTTATGTTGTTTTACCTAAGTCGAAATTTCTAATCATCTTTTCAAGCTCATAGAAATTTCACTCAACAATCTTTTTAGCAATAGATTTGATTAATAAAAGAGTAGAAAAATAAACAAACACAAGATACTAGGTTAGTTCACAAATTAAAATTAGACAAAAAAATATTTAGTTTATAATATAAATTGAAAATAATAACATTATAATCCAATGAATTCAAAAAATACAAAATCAAAAAGAGAAATGTTATAGAATTTCTCCTTATAAAACCTCGAAGGTATTTATGGAGGTCGTCAAACTTCTCCTCCAAGCTTAATTCTTACTCCCTTGAATCCTCTCTCTAGGATTTATCATGTCTATACTACTCTCTAAATATTCAAAATACAAAGAAAAACTCACAAAAAAATGAAGAAAAGATGATATGAACAAGGAGTGGTATTGACGTTGTGGAGGAAATCAAGAAATGGAAGCTTGGAGCTTGTATTTATCTTCTTCTTCCTCTCCTTTTCTATGGTTTCTATCTTCTCTTTCTCCTTATCCCAACATGCTTCTTTCAATCCCAAGATAGGGTTTTAAAGAGGTGGCTCTTGCAAATATAAGGCAAGCTGAATTTGGATTCTTAGATCATCAAAAAGTTGATCCCAGTTGTCTATTGTTGACCTAAGACGTAGACGGTGGTGTTGAGGTGCCATTTTTGGCATTACAGTGCCACTTTTCTACTGGATTAGTACATCAGTTTTTCAGGTGCGCCATTTCTTCATTTGAGTTCTGATTTACGTCATTTTTACTGCGTTACAACCATATCGAATTCAAAAGTGGTTTGAAAAACTTAATTGTGGTGCAAATTCATCTCATTTTGCATCAAACACTTTTGTTTCATTCTCTTATCAATACAAACAAACAAAACTCAAAACAACAAGAAAATTGATTGAAACAATTTAATATAGATAAGAATACAGAAAAATTTAAAGCAAATTAGCACTAGATAACTCTTATTTTACAGAATTAATGAAAGAATCTATTCCTAATTGAGAATATCTATCTTAAAATTGTAATAAACAACTAACTTATTTTCATTAGATATATTATTTCAACTATCAATGAGTATGCCCTATAAGATAAAGATTTATTCTCAAAAGTGGGGTAATATAATCTTTATAGATATGGAGAACATACGTTGATATATATAGAAATCATAACTCTTGTAATAGTTAATATCACCTTATTTAGCAACAAGTATATGGATAATTAATCTTTGTGCTAGGTATCCAATAAATTTTTTTATTAAATTATGATTTTTTTGATCAAGTTAAATTACCCATTAGACATATGTGACGCAATAAGGAATAAAATTACTATCTAAGAGGGAATGGGTGCAATTCCCCCATTTCTCTGTTCTACCATCGAAAACATGTCAGCCGTTTGAAGTTCCAAGTTTTGATTAGATAGTACTAGATTTAGGAATTATCTATAGATAATTTTCAAAGTTTTCAGATAAATATCCAATAAGTTTCTTAAATTTAGAAGAGCTTCTTACAAACATCTCTTAAAGGAGTCAATGTTGTTAAAAATCAAAATGAAGTATTGGTTGTAAATCAACTTCTTAAAACAGCCGACCACGTAGCGAATACGAGATTTTTGTAATAATTGCTGCAATATAAAGAATACAAATAGAAAGAGTAAGAGATAGTGTAATAACCTGTTTTTCTAAAGGGCAAAATGGTCATTCGACTATTTTTTTTTTTTAAAAATCAGATTACATATACATATATCATTTCTCTCTCTCTCTCTCCTCTGTTTCCCCTCTCTCTCACTCTCACTTGTCGCTCTCGGTCGAAGGAGGATGAACGAACGCCAGAGCCGCCGCAGCCACCGTCTGGTCCGCCAGGCCACCAGCAGAGTCCTCCCACGCTGTCAGCAACTCGTTCCATTCGTCCTCGGTCGCCACCAAGCTCCCCCTCACCGAAAAACACCATTAATGGTTGTTTTAGAGTTTTCATCATCGGCGACGATTCCGGCCGTTTCAAGCTGCGTTCTTAGGCGCATTGGGTTCGTATCATCGCAAGGATCGTCAAGGTATATATTTCACGATCTCATTTTGTCCGGATTGAAAATTGCCATTTTTTGGTGTTTTTAAGTTTCAAATTTTAGTTTTTAATCCGACTGTTAGATTTCGTTTTTGTTGTCATTTTTGGAATGTACTTGGAAAATTGAGAAGTTTGATATATATATATTGTGTCGTTTGGTGATCGACACAAAAATTGAGATCAGACGGTCAAGATTTTGCCTCGTTTTGCATGCCATCGGTCTGGTGTGGGCTCGGATCCGAATTGAACAATTCATAAGTCTAACCTAACTATTTTGGGTGATAGGAATTCAATGAAAAGGTCCGTTTGTGCAGTTGAAGCTCCGGTGCGAAGTTGGTTTTTCGCAAGAGGATGATCGAGGGCATCGGATTAGTTTTTGACCCTCCGAGTGATCGTCCAATGGCATCTTTAGCATCCAATAGTGTGGTATCGCTATTCTAATGAGGTAGGGATTCAGTTACCTCTCTTTTACGTCGTTTTGAATAAAACTTATTTTCTGCAACATATGAGAACAAATGTGATTTTAAAACTTTTAAATATCTGTGATGGAATTTAATGGTATGATTTATATATATTGGATTGCTCTGGAACTTTTCTGAGTGCAGGTTATTTTTGGATATGTTAAAATAGGGCTGTTATGCTGCCTATTTTTCTACAAAATTTAATTAATTATTTTATTAAAAACCAGAGCATCATTTGAAGTTAAATTACTGCATGGCTACTTTTACACATCAGTTCAGAGTACACATGTCATAGGATCAAACATGATTCCCAGGTTAGCATCGTGGGGTCTTTACAGTGTGGTGCTGCGGTGCCACTGACGGTGAGAGTCCGTGGTCTTATTCCTCCTTGGGTTGGTACTTCTCCTTGTCTCACTCTTTCTCCATGTCTAACTGTTTAGCAAAGTTCTGTGAGTCTACTAAGTGAATGTATGAGGAGGTATTTATTACTCTTTGAGGATTTGGTGTATATATATATATATAGGACCCTATAGTTCCCCAGGAGCATATTTTTAAAGTTTTAAGTGCTTGGAAATTTTGATTAATTCTACAAATCAATTTTTGGACTTTTCGACTCAAGATTTACGAACTTTATTTTAATCAACGCTAAAGTTTTTATCAAATCAAGTTTTCGTACAAATTAACTATGTTTCATCAAATTTTAATTGGCTTATCTCTCTTAATAAATTAAACTAGTGATGCGCTCCCTTTTTATAGAAATTCTAATGAGTCAAGGACTAAAATGAAATATCCAAGTACTAGGTTTTCTCAGAATTTTGTAAAATTTCTTATTTATATTAATTTATACTCAAAATTACTAAAAAGTCATGGCCTAGGATTTTATGTTGTGACAGAATTGGTATTAGAGCACGGCTTTAGATCCATCTGGGATCGAGCCTGTATAAATTTTTAGTGTTTAAAAATGTTTTGGAAATGGTTTTGATAAATACCTCATACATCACTTAGGAATTGGCTAGATAAGTTGCCTTTGCTCCTATTCCTTCCAAGTCCTCTCTTAAACCTCTTAAAGGTGAAATTCTGGTATTTTTGGGATGGTTATTCCCCTAGAATTTAGTCTTGGATGTGTTGGGTTGATATGAGACTATTGGTTTCCGCTCTTAGCATAATCGTTCATTTCGAATGGACGCTAGTTCTTGTTCTCCCCCGTCTATTCAGGTTGTAGGCTACATGAATCTCGTGGGTTCTAAGGTAGCAGTTCAGTATCTTGCGCCTTAGTTGTTGTGACTATCTTGTGGGTTGTCTATATGTTGACTCTCGAGTTTTGTTATCATTTTTGATTGCAGCATTTGTTTGTGGTTGTTTTTACTTGGGGATTTCTGCTTATGATACATTGATTTAGTGTTTGTACTTTAGCTGATATAGCTTGACCTTATTGGTGTCTATTAGACTGAGATAGTATTTTCTTGGAATTTGACACCTTCTAATCACTTGATTTGGATGCATCATGATTTGGTTCTACATTTGAGTGTTTGCATTGATGATACCTTTTTGCATAGCATGCTCGTTGATTAAGTGCTTGGTTTGGTAATTTTAGACTTATTGACTTGTTGAGAGTTTGGTAGGATTTTAAAAATTGAGTTATTTGATTTGGAACTTTTGAAAATTTCAAGTTGATAATTAATATTTTTAAATGGCGTAGATCTTTGTATTTGATCAAAGTGACATGTTTATTTTCAAAGGGATTGTGAGCATTTTAAACTGGGGTATTAGTTGGGCAAAATTAATACACTTTTTTAAAAGAGCTATTGTTTTAAAACTAATATGCTAGTTTGAGACTAAGTCTTCTAAAACTACCAACTTATTCGTATAATAGTGAGATTTTATTTTACATTAGGTGGTGTTGATTTGAAGGACCTCTAGACCAAAGTGGTTTATTTCCATGAATGTATATACATAAATCAAAATTTTCAAGTACCTTCTCAAATTTTTGACTTAGTAGATTACTGAGTATATTTCAATCCCTACTTAATACTTGATTTGAGATCAAATGAATGTTTTCGTAAATTGACTCATAGGTTTACTTGAGATATAAACGAATGAATGTAAGTTACTTAAGAAAAGTTTTGAATAAGGATATTCGCATGTTTGAATACTCGGAAATCTTTGGTGCGGATTGAAGATGATTTTGGGGGAAAATCATTAGCTTTGTGAGTGTGTTTGAAGATTTGTGCTTCTTATTTTCTCTAGAATGTATTGCCTACAAAATGGAAATTTATATGACTGTTTGCATTATGAAAATGTTTGAATTGAGAATTTTGATTTAAATTCTGTGCAGCTTGTCACTTGTGCCCTGGGTGTTCGATGGTTCCAATTGCATATTTCTTCTAAGCTTGCTTTGATGTAGTTTACCTTGTTGGTTAATGTATGGTCCCTTAGTAGTTTTGGATTGTTTGGTATAATAACTCACATTAACTTAATTTCCTACAGTGTGAACGAATTGCATTGGAGTTACGCAGTACTTGTTTTAATTGGGTTTTGGGCATTATATGATTGGGTTTGGCCAGTCTCCCTACTGTTGAGAAAACTTGGGAGGAGGATGAAATTTTGATTTACAAAAATCAATGAAAGGTATTGAGTTATATGACTTGGCTTTGTGTTTAACAAGCCTTGAGTGGTGCATTTGAATATGTGATATTCTTCCTGAAGATTTGATTCTAGTTTTCCAGTGTATGGAGTTCATATATATGTTAATTAGTTCGTTATGCCTAGTATAAACCTTCATAAACTTTTAGTGCTTATTTTAAAGAGTTAAGCAAGAATCGATGTTTGTTTTACCCACTTTGAGAAAATATTTTGACAATGTTTCATACTTTAATATTTTTTATACTACCCAATTTTTTCTTTCGTACGTTAAAAAAAAAGTGTGAACTTTCAAACTATTTGAGAAACTTATTTAATTAGTTTGGAGAATATTTTGGAATTCTATAAAAATATTACATTGTGTTTAGTTGTGATATGGGCTGAGGCCGAAATTCCTTACTAATTTTATAAAGAAAATCAACCATGGTGATTTAAATATGGCCTCATTTATTATTTTATCAAGTATGTACGATTTGCGTGATAAATGTCTAATTTGTTAGTTATGTGGAACAAATTAGTGTCTTTTTCATGCATTCCAGGTTTGTTTTACTAAATGGTTACTGTGTATCACTCAACCTTAGGTTGATGCTTGTGTTTACTGAAGATTTTCATCATATATGTATGGAGTGATACTTTTACTAAATGTTGATGTTGAATTGGATCTAATTCCCTTATTGGATTTAAATTAGATATAACATGGTTATTGTTATATGGATAATGGTGATTGGACTGAGATCACTTATGGATTTTTATCTTAAGAGTCGTTGGACTCTACGTTTATATTGTCAAGGGTACTCAAAGTTCAGGTGTGGTTTACCTTTGGCCAAGGAGAAACCATATTGTGAACTAGTGTAATATTCCTACACTTTTTACATCCAATGTTTTCAAAATTGTTTATAAAAAAAAAATTGAAATGAGGCTTTATGGGAGACAGGCGTCATTCGAGGGTAGTACCAGGCAGCCTATCCTATTAGAACCTTATTTCTGGGGCGTTAAGTGTCGATTTCAGTTACGTACATATTTCTGGGAGATTGGATTATGTCCATGGAGTCCTCTTTATATCAAGGACTTATAGAGTCTTTGGGTCAGCATTCATTCTGGTTTTCTTTAATGAGGCTTTACACTAGATAAAAGGTTTGAAATGCTTTTGAAACTTCCCATGTTTGGATGCCTGCATTTGAGATTGAGGTTTGCACTAATATTTTGTGTTGGTGATTTCCTATTTGGGTGTTCTAGTCTTGTGTTTTGTGTTATTCCTCGCTCTAATCGGAGAATAGAAAATGGTTATGAACCATTGATCTCTCTTTATCACCTCCAATCTCTAAACTCGTTCATCTTGTGTGGTGTAACACAATGATCCTTATTCTTTGTTTTTAAACTCTAATCTATTGTGTTCTGTGCTTCAAATGAGACTCTTGTTAGAGTCATTGACTCAGAGATTATCTAGGATCGAGAACTAGTTGCAGACAAATGGGTATGTCCTAGGAGATTATTGATCTGGTATGATTAGGGGGACGAAAATTCTTGTATCTGATATTTAGTCTGTTGTTCTAGTTTGGTGCCTTACAATCAAGGTTTAGAGTCCTGTATTCTCGGCTTCTAACCATGGTTATTTCCATTATCTTTTGACTACTCACATACTTGAGGTTGTCGTTGCCAACTATGGCTATTGAGATTCTCATACATATTGTTGAGTCATCTTTTGATTATGTATCTCTTCGTGCATGATCTTACACCATATCATTGTGTGGTTCGGTATGTTGGTAGGATTTTAACGCTAGGTGAGAAGTATCTATTTTATGCTTTCATTAACTCGCATTCGGTTTCCTATTTGTAAATTATCTAGTCAAGTATTCCCTACACTCTCAGTGGCTATTTCTTAAAATATTGTTCTTACTCTCGGTTTGTATTTGAATTTTGGGGCGAAATTCCTATAAGGAGGAGAGAATGTAATAACCTACTTTTTAAAGGGCAAAATGGTCATTTGACTAGTTTTTTTTTTAAAAACAAAATCAGATTACATATATATATATATCATTTCTCTGTCTCTCTCCTCTGTTTTCCCTCTTTCTCCCGATCTCACCTTCTCTCTCTCGCTCTCACTTGTCGCTCTCGGCCAAAGGAGGACGAACGAACGCCGGAGCTGCCGCAGCCATCGTTCGATCTGCTAGGCCACCGGCGGAGTCCTCCAACGTTGCCAGCAACTCGTTCCGCCAATCCTCGGTCGCCACTGAGCTCCCCCTCACCGGAAAACACCATTAATGGCCGTTTTAGAGTTTTCGTCAGCGGCGACGATTCCAGCCATTTCAAGCCGCGTTCTTGGGCTCGTATCATCGCAAGAATTATCAAGATATATATTTCATGACCCTATTTTGTCTGGATTGAAAGTTGCCATTTTTGGGTGTTTTTGAGTTTCGAATTTTAGTTTTTAATCCGACCGTTAGATTTCATTTTTGTTGTCATTTTTGGAATGTACTCGGAAAATGGAGAAGTTTGATATATATAGCGTGTCGTTTGTGATCGGCACAAAAATTGAGATCAGACGGTCGAGATTTTGCCTCGTTTTGCTTGCCACCAGTCCAGTGTACGCTTGGATCCGAATTGGATAAGTCATATGTCTAACCTAGCTATTTAGGGTGCTAGGAATTCAGTGAAGAGGTCCGTTTGTCAAGTTGAAGTTCGGTGCGAAGTTGGTTTTTCGCAAGAGGACGATCGAGGGCGTCGAATTAGTTTCCGACCCTCCGAGTGATCGTCCAATGGCACCTTGAGCATCCAATAGCATGGTATCGCTATTCTAATGAGGTAAGGATTCAATTACCTCTCTTTTACGTCGTTTTGAATAAAACTTATTTTCTGCAACATATGAGAACAAATGTGATTTTAGAACTTTTAAATATCTGTGATAGAATTTAATGGTATGATTTATATATATTGGATTGCTCTGAGACTTTTTTGATTGTAGATTATTTTTGGATATGTTAAAATATGGCTGTTATATTACCTATTTTTCTACAAAATTTAATTAATTATTTTATTAAAAACCAGAGTATCATTTTTAGTTAAATTACTGCATGGCTACTTTTACATATCAGTTCAGAGTACACGTGTCATAGGATCACACATGAGTCCCAAGTTAGCATCATAGGGTTTTTACAGTGTGGCGTTGTGGCCCCACTGACAGTGAGAGTCCGTGAACCCACGCGAGGTTTTTCTTCTGATTACTTCCACATTTGGTAGGCGTAGGCAATGCGGTTGCCCCTCCAGGTTTGGTAGGCGACACACGGGTGTTCCCTCCTGTTATGGGCTAGGTGTCAGGCAGGCTGTATGGCACACGTAGTGCCAGTATCCTGATTTCCATTGATGAGAGGTGGTAAACTCATTGGTATGGGTGGATTTGTGTCATGTATTTGTGGAATGATTAGTTTTTAGATATTATATTTTCCATACCTCTATATATATGTACGTGCATATGGACTCTCAGTGTTGGATATTTGTATGAATATATGCACATACAGTTTTGAAAAGTTATTTTGAATTAAACTAACCATGCAGGGGCTTTCCATCGCTAAAAAGTTTAAATTGAGGTAACAGCTTTCCTACTGAGCTTTCGAGCTCACCCTTTCTCTTCTTCCCCCTTTTCAGGTGATCACTCATTTGAGTCAATTGTCTCGATGGCTAGACAAGTCGTTTGGCTTAGGCTCGTGGTCTTATTCCTCCTTAAGTTGGTACTTCTCCTTATCTCACTCTTTCTCTATGTCTAACTGTTTAGCTAAGTCCTTTGAGTCTACTAAGTGAATATATGAGGAGGTATTTATTACTCTTTGAGGATTTGGTATATATATATATATATATATGGGACCCTATAGTTCCCAAGGAGCATATTTTTAAAGTTTTAAGTGCTTAGAAATTTTGATTAATTCTGTAAATCAATTTTTGGACTTTCTGACTCAAGATTTACGAATTTTATTTTAATCAACGCTAAAGTTTTTATCAAATCAAGTTTTCGTACAAATTAACTACGTTTCATCAAATTTTAATTGGCTTATCTCTCTTAATAAATTAAACTAATGATGCGTTCCCTTTTTATAGAAATTAATGAAATATCCAAATACTAGGTTTTCTCGAAATTTTGTAAAATTTCTTATTTATATTAATTTACACTCAAAATTACTAAAAAATCATGGACTAGGATTTTGGATTGTGACAGATAGGTACAGAGATATATGGAGGAAAAATGGAGGCAACATCTCATTGTTATCATTATAGATTTCAATATATAGGTGTAGCTAGGGTTTGAATGTATGGAACATTAAAGAAATAACCCGAGAATAAAAGCTGCTTATAAATGGTCCAATGGTATTTAATTAATATATACATAATAATCGGATTATTTATTACAACATTAACTTTTTTTCATCATTTATTCATCGTTTAAGAAGTAGTCCAATATATCCCCTAATATGAATATTTATTCTTAGAAAGAAAAATCTATCCTAAATGGCTTTCGACTTAGAGTTAATTGAATAAAATTCACAGAATAATAGGCGATCTGCAGAATAAATTTTAAATTTTGATTTGTGCAGGACTATAACTCTACATTTAAAATCACTATTAAATACCTACTTTTCGTGAGCACATTTGTTGATTTATGCTATCTATTTTTAATTATGTAAATAGAAGTGTTTAATATCATAAATAAAGTATCCTCGATTAGGATTATATGTTTGATGAGCAAACAACTTTACTGTCAAATTGTAAATCGAGGTAAACATTTGACTAGAATTTAAATACAGAGATATAACCCTGCAAAAATCGAAAATTAGGGTTTGTTCTGCAGAAAGGTTGCTCTTTAAGATATTTTTTCTGCAGTTAACACTTAAGACTTATATGAAACACATTAACTGTCCACTTATTGGAGCTAAATTCACACATCAATCTCCACATTTATTGTCAAACATTGCAGGAACGGAAATAGTTCAACGTAACAGTACTATGGATATCTCCGAGGCCTTCTAATTGGAGAAAGTAATTCAATCAAGTAGACGGTAAGTGGGTTTCACAAGCAAATTACTATTGGCTCTTCCGACCACAAGGCCAAAACTCTCAGTCATGTCAATGTCCTTATCCTCCATACCGCTAGGAAGCTCCCAAATAAAGCAATGCAACAACTGGGCCAAAACATATCGAACAGTAACAAGACCCAATTGCATTCCCGGGCATGCTCTTCGACCTGCCCCAAACGGTAGAAACTTAAAATCATGTCCTCTAACATCTATGTCCTTACCAATAAACCTTTCTGGGTAAAATTCTTCAACATTTTTAGACCACACATTAGGGTCTCTTCCTATAGCCCAAACATTCACTAAAATTCTTGTTTTCTTGGGTATATAATGCCCTTCAATGATAATGTCTTCCCTCGACTCACGTGGAGCAAGTAATGGTCCGACCGGGTGTAGCCTAAAGGTCTCCTTGATCACCATGTCCAAGTATTGCAACTTTCCCAAATCTTTTTCTTCCACCATTTTTTCTGTTCCGACGACACTTTCAAGCTCGGCTTGCACATTTTTCATCACTCTCGCGTTACGTAGAAGTTCTGAGAATGCCCACGAAATGGTTGCGGAGGCGGTGTCAAACGCTCCCACCAACATGTCAAGTAAGATGGCTTTTATATTATCTCGTTCGATCGTAAGAACTTGGTATGAATCATCTGACTGGGGATTGGTATCGTGTTGGTTCTTTAAGGAGAGTAACACGTCGACAAAGTCTTGAGTACTGTCGTGCTCTCCTTTTTGTTCATGTTCCACAAGGATATTCTCCATTAGATGGTCGATGCCCTTAGAAACGGTCTTCAACCGCCTTGTAAGTCCCTGGCGAGGAAAAAAAATACAGGAAATTACTGGGATACGATTCAAAGATTAATTAAAAATTTAACAAAACGATTAATATATTCTCCCACCTCCATGTCTATTTTACATAATAGTTAAAGAAAAAATTCAAGATCTCACGTATGCGTCAGAACTGAAATCCCCGTCAGTAAAAAGATCTTACTGTAGTAACAAAACAATTTCTAAAAATGAAGAATCCGTGACCAAGATAATTGCCAACCATATCATAATATTTTTTATTAACTGTTCATTACAAAAACTTTTACGTCTAGAATACAGTTAACAATTCTAAGAGCATTTTTACTTGTCGAACAATCTTATGAGGCACACCATTAATGAATAAGAATGTACTTTTATTTGTGTATCCTACATCTTAGATTTGTATTTTTATTTGTGTATCCTACATCATATATATTGGTGGGTGATACGGTGTTTTTGGCAGAATATGTATCAGGCCTTTGTCCCTTGAGAAACCAAAATTAGATCTATTGTCTATTGCATACCCTCGGTTTTCTTTCACACCCGTTAAAAGAGACCCCTTACCAAAACTGGATGACTAACATTTTCCGCATACCATTTGAATAATAAACATAAATTCCAAAAAATTAAAATAGGCGATTTTTTTAATGAAATCACTTTTCTTACAAACTCATTTTGAAGAACTCATACTTCTCGGTTTCTTCCTCAGCCCTTTTTTGTCTTTTTCTTCTTCATCAACCCGTGTGTCTTTTTTTTCTTAAAAGCAAAACTATTATTCTATGTCTTCCTTTTTTTTTTATTTTTCCTTTCTCCTTCAAAAGTTAAAATTCCTAAATTATATGTAGGGCTAGGGTTTAAATATTAATAAGTTTCATTGTCTCTCCCCTCCCTAATTTTTCGGAAAAAGTTGGAACACTATGTATGAGTTCAAAGTTAAGGTTCTTGAGTTATTGTTTCTAAATCCTAAACTAAAACTTCAACTAAATCTTGTAAAAACCAAAAAGGAAAAAAGAATTACCGGTTTCTTCTAAATCAGTTGGAATATTTGATATGCTCGTTTACGAATTAAAAGTATAAGAACATAACCTGAATATTTAACGTATTGATTTTGTTAAGATCATAGCCTAATTAATAATAATTGCTTTATCAAAAGGTGGAAGGGTGCATTAAGAAATGACATTGTATTATTTAGAGTCATAAAAAGTCCTTTTAAGTCATTTCACCAAAAGAAAAATAATTTTTTAAGGAAAAAAACTCATTAATTGAGATATGATAATAGTGCTACACAAATAATCGGACTTCAAAATTTTTAAATAAAAAAATATCATGTTGTAAAGTATTATACAAAATTTAGGTACACGCCAAAATTATAAAATGGTCTTGTGATGTATTACGTTATATACTTAATTCTTTTAGACACTTTCGTTTGCTACTTCACATGGTAAGTTAGTCTTTTCAAGAATTAGTTTGCCGTATTTTTCGGAAAAAACACAATTACGGGGCCTTTTTTAAACTTGGGGCATTTTTAACCATCATATTTTGTTTTGTAGGGGTGTAAACCTTTTTAGCGAAACATAAATAGCTAATGAAAGACAAACCTGGAGGTCAAGTGGACCAAGCCAAGGTACATAATCAGCTAGATTGAAAGCTCCCATCAAGCTAAGACTCTCCTCAATTATGCCCTTCAAATCGTACTTATCATCATTGTTCCTCCCCAATATCATCTTGTACGTTATCGTCTCTATAAGTTCCCCAACCTTTCCACTAATATCCACCACTTCATGCGCCGCCGCCACTCTCTTAAGCTCATCCACCAAGGACACAACCTCGTCCCTCCTCAAACCTGCAAAGAACTCAATTTTCGAGGGGCTTGTCAGCTGGGACGTGGAAAGTTTCTTCACGTTGCGCCAGTACGGACCGTACTCGCAGAAGGCCATTCCCTTGCTGCCGTACGACACGTAATCAGAGGCTTGAATTCTGGGGCGGCTGGCAAAAACCGCATCGTGTCTCTTGAGGAAGAGCTCTGCGGCCTCTGGGGACGATACGACGACAGTCAGGACTTGGCCAAGCCGCAAGCACATGATGGGCCCATATTTCTGAGCTAGTTTTTGGAGGCCGCGATGTGGTAGGGTGGTCAACATGTGGAGGTTACCAATGATGGGGAGAGGGAGCGGACCTGGCGGATGTTTTCCGCCATTTTTACTGCGGGTTTTGGTGAACGGTATTATTATAAGAATGTAGGGGACGGAGATGATGAAGAGAATAGCAAGTAGTATTGTTAAAGACATTTTGAGCATAATGAAATAGAAATTTTCTATTATTTGATAGTTTGTTTCGTAAAACTATTGCTAATATTTATAGGGAGAGTTGTGATAGATCAAAATACATGCATACTGCAACAGGCCGAGATTATTGAAGCCTTAGGCCAGTTATAATGCATGCAGTACGATCTTTGAAGTTTCAACTTTCAAGGCCGTCGAGCTTGACTTTAAATGACAATTTTATGGGCAGATACATTGGGACTGTAAGAAAATTTGTTTGGTTTAAACTTTTTCCACACTATTCTCGCACACTAGTTGAAAACTTGTTGTGCATGACTCTTAATTCTAGGAGTCCGTATCCAAGTAGGATTTTTTGCTTGTGTAGATTATGGAACAGTCTGCAAGAGATTAGGATGGTTAAGTAATATTAGGATCCTTAATAGAATACCTAAGGTAAATTTATTAGTGTTACTTTATATTTGTAGACTGAATTTGCAGTAATAAAACCCCTAAAGTAAGTCGGGGAGTATTGAGAAAATATCGAATTTGTGAAATCCCACATCGGCTGGAAAGGGGAACGAAGCACTCTTTATAAGGGTGTGGATACCTTTCCCTATCAGACGCGTTTTGAAAACTGTGAGCTGCGGAGGGCGGTTTGGCCCAAGTGGCAAAGCGGACAATATCTGCTAGCGGGATTCTTGGGCTGTTACAGATGGTATCAGAGCCGGTTCCCGAGTCGATGGTCAGCGAGGACGCTGAACCCTTAGGGGGGGGATTGTGAAATCCCACATCGACTGGAAAGGGGAACGAAGCACTCTTTATAAGGGTGTGGATACCTTTCCCTATCAGACGCGTTTTGAAAACCGTGAGCTGCGGAGGGCGGTTTGGCCCAAGTGGCAAAGCGGACAATATCTGCTAGCGGGATTCTTGGGCTGTTACACAATTTTTCTATGTAAGAAAAACAACTAAATGAAATTTTTTATGAGCTCAAATTATTTAAAGAATCGTAGGCCAAAAAAAAAAACTAACATATGAATCAAGACACAGATTCAAACAATATTCATCATTTTCTTAAAATTTTACTCAATTCAATCATGTACTTATTCGTTAGCATTTGATCATCAAACTCAGTTATAACTCAAAAATAATACTAATTTGTTTTTTGGTTTCTTTCAAAAAAAAAAAAACACCCTACTCCAAATGTAAAATTAACATTGTCTTGTCCCCAATGTTTAAAATAAAAAAGAAAGTAAAAGAAAACCCCGCTTATATTTTCACTCAAAGATTGAGACTTTTTGTTAAGTTGTTGAAATCCACATTGATGACCCCAAAATTTATGCAAGAAACCAAATAAAAACAAACAAAAAACCTAATATAATAATCTAATAGAAATAAAAATAATAACAACAATGAACCGAAAATATGGAAAGAAATGATAAAACATGTGTCTTATTTATAGTCATTAGCCATACTCTTTAGCACTGATCACTCTTGGAGGTTTCTAGATTGATGGACGCGGTCTACAAGGACCTTCCCTAAGTATCTCAAATTTCTAGGTCCTCCTGTGAAAGTAAGATGAAGCTTCTGACGAACAAGGATACTCTATCATTTCTATGTTTTCAGATTCCGTATACTCAACATGGGCAATACAAGCGTAAAGATGTTATTTTAGAGGCATAACTTTGAAGGATTAAGCTAGAATCTAGTGCACAGTAGAAAATAATAAAAAATATCAGATTCAAATGGATGCTCTATAGCTTTAAACACTATAAATGTGTCTTTCTCGTCTTTAACTCTCATTTTTAGTTGCCCTTTTTGAACATTAATCAAGGTTCTCCCAGTAGCTAAGAGTGGTCGGCTAAGAAAAATAGGAATTTCCTAGTCTTCCCGTATATCCAGCACTATAAAGTCAGCTGGGAATATGAACATATCCACTTTCACTAGTAGACCTTCGCTAAGTGTATATTTTAGTCTTTTCATTGAAAGAAAAATATGCACTTAAAAAATTTTGAAACAAAAGGGTGTCTTTATACCACTTGGAGCACAATAACCACCATGTCTAAATATATTATCTAACTGCTCTATGATAAAAGTAGAGTTTTGCTATTTTAGAACTACTATTTACAAAAGAACCCCTACTAATTAAGTCAAATTTTAATACAATGTAATACACAAAAAAAGAAAGATTCTCAAATCGGATATAAATAAAGAAATATACCAAAAAGCTCCCCTATATATTAGTAAAATATATAACACTCCCTAACTTAACTATATGACTATGTAGGTCAAATTAGGAAGCATTACTATTTTATAAACCATAACTTTAGTTTTGTTCAAAAATTTGGGCCAATTTAAACTTTTTAAACTCTAAAACAAAAGAACTTGCATGGCATTACTTTCTGAAAATATCTTTACAAACTGTACAATCAAAAAGATTTTATCCATTTATCTTGCCAGCTATAGTGATACTTACATCACACTAAAATATCAAAATACAAAGAAAACACCGCCCATAAGTTTAGCTCGTCTACATCTGTATGATCGTGGCGACAAGAAAGCGTGCTAGTCAACCAGTAACTCCATACATCATATATCTCTTTACCTGTATCACAGAAACTAAATGAGCTAATATTCAGTACGTAAAGATCATGTAAGCTCGTGAACATGTTTTACGCATAAACTTCATTGAAATTCCCATTATACTCTTTCTTGCATAATTTTTCATTTTGATACACTTTTCTTAGAAAATATTTCTTTATAGCGCCCTTGAGTACACTATATAGTTGCAGCAGTCGATTGGACGTACCCACCTATGCGGGAAGGAAACATATGGCCAATGTGAACCATACCTACCCAACGCAGACACACTAGATAATGCATCTCACATAACTTATAGTACAATGTTCACTCCCGGCAGTCGGTAGGCCATGCCCACCTATGTGGGAAGGATGCCTATGTAATCCATACCTACCCAACGCAGACAGACTAAACAATACACTTAAAACATATCTCAGAAAACTAATACAATGGTACTACTTTAAATCCAATGCTTGGAAAACTTTACTTCCTTGAAAATCATACTTAAATGATCATGTCATGCTTATGTTTCTGTAAACTTTATAATAACAATATAAATAATATATAATTAAAATAATACACATAAGCATATAGTAAAACATCTTGTATCTACCATTGTTTTTGTGATACAGTTAAAATAAATCTTTACTTATCTTGTGACTAGTAGAAAAGATAGTGGAAAGGTGTGTGGAAGGTATGTGGAAGACCTGATGTCAGTTTTATTACTAAAATGATAACTATAATGTAAAATGCTTAAAGAAAATAAGCACAAGACTAAATCACAACTTTTACAAAATAAGGAACCACAATCACAAAATGAACCAAAATGTCTTATACTTTCATAAAAACTAGTCCATTTGCTTCTAAATAGTACCATTTGGTCTTAAAAATATTTGGACATCACCTCTCCTATTTTTAGGACATCCCCACATGATTAAAATTATAGTTTAAGACTTGCAATAAAAATCTACAAGCCAATTCCCACATATATAACTCAAAGAGGATCATTTAGACCAACCTAGGTACACTTGAATTCCTTTCGTTTTAGACAAAGTTTAAAATTACTTTTACACTTTTCTATTGTCACAAACAGCAACAAAACAAATATATTTACATAATGTGTTTAACAAAATATGCATTTCAATTTTATAAAATCAGATTATAAATATGGAGAACTTATTCTAACAATGGAAATACTTGAATCCACAAGTAGCAAACTTTGGGGATTTAAGACTAAATTTAATCCTCCACTTAAATTTTTTGGTTCTAACAATATGTAAGGATTTCTAGGACCTTTATTCATATAATAAAATCTTTGATTTA
The DNA here is from genome assembly GCA_002914805.1 of Parasponia andersonii. Taxonomy (NCBI): domain Eukaryota; kingdom Viridiplantae; phylum Streptophyta; class Magnoliopsida; order Rosales; family Cannabaceae; genus Trema; species Trema andersonii. The sequence continues at coordinate 124,451 of JXTB01000339.1, read as the reverse complement.
AGAGCTAAAGTAATAGAAATAAATTACTAATTCTAAATTCCATAAAAACCTCACCTTGACTAGTTTGAACCTTTGTTGAAGCTCTTGCCTTTTTCTTCTACAAAACTGATTTCAAAGGCTTAAAAATTGATCTTAGTACTCAAGAGGATCTAGAGGAATCATTATTTAAGTAGTATCAAGTGGAGAATAGAAATAATAAAACAAAATCTAGGAAGGAGAACTAGTAGAATTACCTTGACTAGTTTGGACCTATCTTGCTTTCTTGAGCTCGAAATTGAGTTCTACTACTTGAAAACTCTTAGATATGGATAAAAGGAGTTGAGAGAAGTATGGAAAGTGGCTGGAGTGGTTCAAAATGGCTGGGGAGGAAGAGGAAAGAAATGACTAGATTTGGTCAAAAATCAATACTTAATGGCTAAGAAATGGCATAACTAAAATTCTAAGGGCTATTTTAGGTATTTTGCTCATTACTTTCCATGTCTCAAGTTCTAAAACATCCTTAGCATACTCACCACATTTCTGGTCAATCCTATACACCTAATTTTATACCAAAATGGTAAAACCTAGCTTAGACAGTGAAAACTAGTTCTACTTTGACCAATAATCCCATATGGCCAATCTTATTGTAATCTAGTGGAACCTAGCCCCATAACTAAACATTAAACATAAAAATAAGTCAATTAAACTCCAATTAATAATGCAAACTTAGTAACAATTCCTAATTATTAAAATGCACAAAGATGACGTTACACGATTAAGCTGAATCTAAGCTAGCTTAGTGTAATTAATCACAGTTCAGTACAGTCACTGCCACCTCATGCTTACCTAGAACGAACATTTTTGAAAATACTAGAAATGAGTCCTAAACATTGAGTTAAAGCTATTTGAAATGCTAAATTCATAGTGAATTAGGCCCCAAAAAGCATAAAAAATGTATTTTACTGGAAAACTACTATTTGACCAAGTTATCAACATACATAGTTTTTAATGTATGTGTATATAGTATTATTATTCATGAATGTATTCTTTGTTCTTTTCACACACCAAGCTCTCTCTTTAAGGGTACTGAGCCTTTATACTATATGGGAATACTTCGACAGCCTGCCTGATATATAATAATACATATTGAAAGTATTTAATGATCAAAATGAGTAATTTATCATAAAATTGACACTAGTTTCATGATATGTCTATTATGTAATATGAACATGTTTATTATTAGCATATTATATATTTAAGAAACTTGGGCATCACAAAATTTGAGTTTTCACAATTTGTTTTCACCTAAACCCTAAATCCCTACAAAAAAAAAACTTCATTTATAGTTGGCAAAGAATGCTATAAAAAGGTTGTCATAGCATTTAAGTGCGCGCAAAGGACAACTCCTGTTATTAAAAGTTTTCCGTCTTTCATAGAGGTTTCAAAATATTAAGCCATTTTCTAGCATTTTAATGTATTGTGGAAACTCTTTAGTAGCATTCAAAGAACACTATAAAAATGATTTTATAGAGTTTTTTGACAGCCATAAAAACTTTTTAGCAGCTTTCTTTGCCAGCTATTGTAAACTCTTTAATAACTATTAATTATCATGATCTTTCAATATTAGTTTATTCTCTTGAAGAATAAATTTATCAAGTTTATTTTCTTGTCTAAAATTTAATGTACATATTTAATTCCTTTGATCGTAAAAATTGAGTAGTTATATACAAATGAATTGCTTGAATATGTCACAGTGAAATACACACAAGAAAGCCAAGTTGAACTATGTACCTAACTAGAGGTATAAATTATTTTGCAACATATATGGCTATTGTTCTTAATATGAAGTAGGCTTAGTTAATTATGTTTACTATTGAGTCCTAAGTTGTTTGAGTTCAATAATCATTTATCCTGACCTAATAAGTAATAGGAAAGTCAAAGTCTAAATTTCAAATTGTTAATATTCTTATTTGTAACTATCATTGAGCTTTCAATCCTTTAGCCCAATATTATTTATTTTGGTCCAATAGACAATAGGAGATCCAAAATTGAAGTAAATATTTCTAGCCCAAATAATAAGTTAAATATTCACAAGTAAATATATATATATATAATCAATAAAAGAAACTTAATGGTGTAGCCATTAACATATTTTAATCATATGCATATACATTAATAAATTCACTTATAAGAATAGAAAATGATGTTAAAGACCTAAACCCGTCTAAGGAGAGTTTGAGATTTAAGAGGTCCGCCTGTGACCTCCCTCCAAACCTAGAAGCTCTTTTTAGTTTTGCATTATTTAAATCTCAATAAAATAATATATTTCCTTAAATAGTTTGTCTAAATTTCTTAAAATATCATTTAGAATAAATAATCAACTACCTTGAGAGGATTATGTCTATAAAAAAATTGACATGAATTTTTATAGTCTAAGGTTTTGACTTTTAAAATAAAATAAATTAAGAACATACGTAGATGTCGATCTCAAAAGTTAGGTCATAACAGCTATAGAAGTACTTATATAGCTTTTTTTACCCGCTTTTCTTTATCTTTAGTTACATTTTTTGAATATTATAATTTGTTTTCAATAGCTTTCATCTAATGCGTTCGATATATGTACTATTTCATAAATAATTTTTAGTAGTATTAAAAGAATGCTTTAAATGAGGAAATTCAAAAATACTTAAATAATTTTATGTAACATAATAAAGATTCACAACATTCCAACTAAACAGTGTTAGATACAAGGTTCAAACACTCTCAAGATTACATAATGTCGTCTCCAATGAAAAGTAACTCGAAAGTCCAAAAACAATTATCAAAAATTCCTCACAAAAGCTTTCTATGAGTGTTGAACTTGTGCTACAATGTTTTTGGACAAATACTCACCAGTACAGAATACTCAAAGCTGTAATTGAACAAAAACACAAAGTAAGATAATGTAGGAGTAGGAAACATAAAATATTAAGGCATTAATCAACAAGCAACTGATGTCTATATTACATGCCCAAAACAGTGACTCTGATTCAATTATGTATATATATACTAGAGAGACAATAGGATATATAGAAACTTACTTCTAATTACATAGATAAATAAGTAAGCTAAATGCTATAATAATGACAAAAACTTTCCAATCTTAAAAGGTATGTATGTACCAAATCTGCTAAAAGCATCAATTTTTCTTCGTCTTTCTTTGTCTAATGCATAAACCTTGAATACAGGTTAATCTACTTAACTGCAACAAGTGTGAATTTTGTTACTCCCAGACAAGAGTAACATGAACACTATGATCAACCTATGATCGATAAAAAATATCGGCAAACACAAAAAAAAAAAAAAGAAAATCAATTTAAAAAAAAAAAAGAAATTCAACATTTGTTTTGTTAAAGTCTAGTTGTTCAATCTTGTTATTTAGCAAAGAGTATAACCGAGATGTGGTTTCTTGTTCAGCTTCATTGTTCCTAACTGTGGCAGCTGAAGCAACTAACACTCTTTTCCTTGGAGAAAGGGTGAGAAACGACACACTTCTCCCTTCTCTTCTCAAAACACCTAGAAGCAACTTGATCCCCTGCTTAGCCTAGCTTGAAATTAGCAACAAAAAATTATCACAAGTGAATTAGAAGCATGCAAGAAGGTATTGGACAAGTATAATTAGTGCCACAATAAGAAGATATTGTAAACCTATTAAGAAAAGAGAATCACGATTAATTGAATTAAAAAGAAAACATATAATTAAAACAGGCTTGCGATTCCAAGATAGTATATTATCAATACGGTAGAAAATAACATTATAAGTCACTTTTATCAATACGGTAGAAAATAACATTATAAGTCACTTTTAAAAATAGCCACATTGTGGTACAATATAATTTTACAACATGAAATTAGTTTTTTAAAAAGAGACCACTAATTAATAAGCAAAAGCTCCAAGACCATATTCTACTATAAATTTTAACCACATGGATCCTATTGTAGGTGATTTTCCAATGACAAAAATTGATAATTGTTAAGGTGGGAGTAGTAAAATTATCCAATTAGGTGTAAAGTTGTGGTCAAGTCAGAAGCAACGATTATTAACCTAATTAGAGCTAGCTTTACTTCACAAACAATTTTATTTCATAATGGGCCTAAGCACTCTCTACTATAAATCAACTAGGGGAGACGACACAATTCAGATATGAACTATAAAGATGAGAGTTGTGTCTAGCTTGATACCCTCGGGTATGCCCGAACTAATTCCAATTCAAGAAACTAACTAAGACTAGTTCGGCTTGATATCTCTGAATATTTCCAAGCCGATCTAAATTATAAGCAGGCTAATATGGTAGACTTGACACCTTTGGTCATTACCGAGCTGAGTTTAACCACAAAAAAATAATTCAAGTCTACTCAGTGTCTTCAGACGCTCTTGAGTAGAGCATAAATAATCTACACTTCTAAGCAGAACACAAACAACTAATGTCAACGAATATTCATATGCACATGTCATGTTACGTGCACTGTTATTTTTAGGTGAACATTCTTAACTCCATAAAATTGGAGTTATCATGTGCTAATTTTCCTTACATTTTGCTATGTTCTTCTTTAAATTAAGTTGTTTCAATTGTTTTTCTTGTCGTTTTCATGTTTTATTCATTTGTGCTGATAAGAAAATGAAATAAAGATATTTGATACAAAATGAGATGAATTTGTGCCTCTAAAATGGGTCTTTTAAAATATTATAATTGAAGTTGAATCCGATATGATCATAGTGTAATGAAGATGAGGTAAATTGGAGCTTAAACGAAGAAATTGGGCACCAAGGAAGCTGAGGTGCCAAACTAGTAGAAAAGTGGTGCTACAATGCCAAAAATGGTGCTTTAGCACCACCACTCAGGAAGTCTTGATGTCGTGGCACCACCTCCTGCGTCTTGGGTTAATAATTAACGGCCAAAATCAACTTTTTAATGATCAAAAGGTCCAGATTCAGCCTACCTTAGCTTTAAACGAGCTAGCTCTTTAAAACTCTATCTTTGGGGTTGAAAGAGGCATGTTGTGTGATGCTCAAAATTCTCACATGCATCATAAATAAAAAATAAATATGTTCATATTGCATAATAGATCTATCAAACAACTAGTATCAATTTTATGATAAATTACTTATTTTAATTGTGAAATATTTTTAATCTATATTATTATACTAATATTTGTAGAAGTGCTCCTGATGAACGTCTAATTGTGTACATTTATTATGGGATTAGATCATCATTATACACTTAGAGTTTCATTAAATTCCCTAATTTAAAGCACTTTTGGAGACATAGGCGTAAAAGCAAGAATTACCTCTAATTTGTGCTAAATATTCATTTCTGTGTAGGTTTCGTAAAATAGGCACAAATTCTAAACTACATGGGATTTTGATCCAATTCTTGAACTCATGGATTCTGGACTCAATTATTCACTAAGTCCAATTCACAAGATCTGCCTAGATTATTTCTAAATGGGTCTCAAATTGACAATATTTTAAATTAGACTGCACTCACATTCAGCCCGACACCCTTTATTTTTTGGCCCATTCTGACCTCATTACAATCTCAAATGGAGTGATTTTTGATGCTATGGACACGTACAAAAAATTATCTAGATGATTTGTTCTTTGAAAAAATTCAAAAAAAATAGAAATCTGAGTAAACATATCGGATTTTTCCACATGATAAGATCAGCAACTGATTTTGACTCAGCAGAACCTAACTTACCCAATTTTGCTATAAGTCAAGAAATACATCTCCAATGGATGCAATTTTGGTGGCATACGACTCCTAATAGATAAGGCTTCAAGTTTTCTTCTTTGATCAAGACATTTCTTATCCAAATTCATGAAGTTTCAGATATATCTTTGGGAGAGACTGAATCTGCCAAAACAAGTTTCCAACTTGCTCTTATCTTTAGTTTACAAATTTTGACTTTGTATCTCTAAATTTTCCTATAAATAGATGCTTAAGCTAGGCTTAGGAGGCATCTTGGTTTTGTAAACTAGATCACTCTCTTTTATTCTGTGGTGCCCAAGATTCTCACATGCATATTAAGCCAATAATAAATATGTTCTAATTGCATCTAGAAGTCATTAATACTAGTTTTGTAGCAACATACTCATTCATTATGTTATGTGCATTTACATACATGTTATTATACTAATGGCTGTTGAAGTATCCCAATGCAGTGTAAAGGGTCAATACCCTCAGAGAGAGAGAGCTCGGTGTGCTAAAAGAATTGAACTGGTGAAAGATTATGACTGTGAGATTAACTATCATCCAAGAAAAGCCAATGTGGTTGCTGATGCTCTAACTAGGAAATCATTGGCTACTATGACTGTTAAGCATGTTGATAGGAAACATCTTTTAATGGACTTACATAAGTTAGAGTTAGAGATTGTGCCTACAGGTTTAACAGAAAGATTGGTAGCTCTTACTCTACAACCAACAATTTTAGAGAAAATCAAACAATGCCAGAATACGGATCCCTATATGATGAATTTAAAGAGTAAGATTGAATCCGAAAAGGAGATGGCCTTCCAGATTTCTAGCGATGGTGTAATTAGATATGGAAATAGATTGTGTGTGCCTGGTGGAATTATTAGAAAGGAGATATTAATGGAAGCTCATACCACTCCCTACTCTGTGCATCCTGGCACTACAAAGATGTATAGAGACTTAAAGACGTATTACTGGTGGCCTGGTATGAAGAAAGATGTGGTTGAGTTTGTAGAGTAGTGTCTCATATGCCAGCAAGTCAGAGCTGAACATCAAAGACCTGCTGGGAAATTAAAGCCTTTGAACATACCTGAATGGAAATGGGAAGAGATTGTTATGGATCTTGTTGTTGGACTTCCTAAGAGAACTAAGGGACATGATGCTATTTGGGTGATTGTGGATAGATATACCGAATCAGCTCATTTCCTTCCTATTAGAATAACCTATAACTTGGACCAGTTTGCTCGGTTATATGTTCAAGAGATAGTGAGATTACATGGTGTTCCAAAAGTTATCATTTCTGACCGAGATTCTAGATTTACTTCGAAATTTTGGAGGAGTGTTCAAGAGGCAATAGGTACAAAATTGGAATTTAGTACAGCTTTTCATCCTCAAACTGATGGGCAATCAGAGAAAACTATACAGACCCTTGAAGACATGCTCAGAGCTTGTGTGTTGGATTTCCATGGATCTTGGAGCAAATACCTGCCACTTATAGAATTTGCTTAAAATAACAGTTACCAAGCTTCCATTGAAATGCCCCCATATGAAGCATTGTACGGAAGAAAGTGTAGATCTCCTATTCATTGGGACGAGATGGGGGAGAGAAAATTTCTTGGTCCAGAACTGATAAGAGAGACAAATGAGGCAACAGAAAAGATTCAAAAAAGGATACTAGCTGCTTAAAGTAGACAGAAATGTTATTCAGATCCTCAAAGAAGAAAACTAGAATTTGACATTGGAGATAAAGTATTTCTGAAGGTTGCTCCTATGAAAGGAATCATGAGGTTTGGGAAGAAAAGAAAGCTAAGTCCCAGATATGTAGGTCCTTTGGAGATACTCGACAAAGTTGGAGATGTTGCCTCTAGACTCGCTTTGCCACCATCATTGTCGAATGTACACAATGTATTTCATGTCTCTATCTTAAGAAGGTACATTTCAAATCCTTCACATGTTCTGAATTTTGAGCAATTGGAGCTAAATCAAGATGTGAGCTATGAGGAACATCCAGTGAAGATTTTGGATACAAAAGAAAAAGAACTTAGAAATAAGAAAATCCCTTTGGTCAAAGTATTGTGGAAAAACAACGAAGTGGAAGAGGCCACATGGGAAAGAGAGGAAGAGATGAAAATTAAGTATCCATACTTATTTGGGTAAGCAAATTTCGAGGACGAAATTTTATAAGGAGGGGAGAATTGTGGTACCCAAGATTCTCACATGTATATTAAGCCAATAATAAATATGTTCTAATTGCATATTAGGCATCTAGAAGTCATTAATACTAGTTTTGTAGCAACATACTCATTCATTATGTTATGTGCATTTACATACATGTTATTACACTAATGACTGTCGAAGTGTCCCAATGCAGTGTAAAGGTTCAATACCCTCAGAGAGAGAGAGCTCGGTGTGCTAAAAGAACAAAGAATATAATTATAAAAATAATACTATGTTTACATTGTTAATTGGAGTGTAATTGACTTTTTTGTATGCTTAATGATTGGTTATAGGGCTAGGTTCCACCAAATTAGAATAAGATTGGCCATATAGGATCATAAGTCAAAGTATGACTAGATTTCACTTTGTAAGCTAGGTTTCACCATTTTGGTCTACATTTGGGTGTATAGGAATGACCAACAACATGGTGAGTATGCTAAGGATGTTTTAGAGCTTGACACATGGAAGGTAATGAGCAAAATACCTAAAATACCCCTTAGAATTTAAGTTATGCCATTCTTAGCCTTTAAGTATTGATTTTTTTTACCAAATCTGGTCATTTGCTTTCCCTTTCTCTCCAGCCACGACCTGAGCCTCTCCAATACCTTTTTACACTTCTCTCAACTTCCCTTAACCATCTTCAAGAGTTTCCAAGTGGTAGAACTCAAGTTGGAGCTCTAGAAAGCAAGATAGATCAAAACTAGTCAAGGTAGTTCTACTAATTCTTCTTTCTAGGTCTTTCCCTATAATTTCAATTCTCTACTTGTTCCCACTTAAATATTTATTTCTCCAGGTCCTATTAAGTTCAAAAATCTATTTCTAAGCCTTGGAAATCAGTTTGGTGGAGATAGAAGGCAAGTCTAGCAAAGACCCAAACTAGTCAAGGTAAGGTTTAAGTAGGATTTTGAATTTGTAATGAATTTCCTTTATTTCAGCTCTTAAACCTAAGCTATTATTTGATGAATGATGGTCCTAGGAACCCTTATATATTGCTTGAAACATAAAATTTAAGTGGAGGATTAGAGTTAGATCTAAAGCCCCAAAGTTTGCTATTTATGGAATTAAGTTTTTTTTTTTCATGTGTAGTAGATTAAGTTCTATATTTGTAATCTGATTTCTTAAACTTGGAGTATATATTTTATTGATTCTATTATTTGTTACACTCATTTTGTGGCTGATTGTGATGACACACAAGTGTAAAAGTGGTTTTAAATTTTGTTTAAACCGAAAAAAGAGTTCAAGTGTGCTTATGCCATTCCAAGTGATCCTCTTTGATGTGTATATGTGGGAATTGAATTGTTAATTGTTATTTCAGGTTTAAAACCATGATTTTAATCATATGGAAATGTCCTAAAAGTAGGGGAGGTGCTGTCCAAATATTTTTAAAATGAAATGGCACCATTTAGAAGCAATTGGATTAGCTTTCACAAAAATTATGTGCCATTTTGGGTCATTTTGTGCTAATGAATTAGCATTCATATTTTACCACTTTTGAACAGTTTTTCAATGCTAGTTATTAGCTGTTAAGTGATTTACACACTCCTGAATCATTTTAAGATTAAGTTTCCTAAATTGGTAAAAGTTCTGATTTCGGTCTTGTTCAATTATCTTGATGCATTCTTTTGTAAAATGTGCACCTTGAACAATAGTAATTTATGACAGGTAATTAGCACACCAATCTCTAGAGGATATTGACCCTTTCTACTATCAATTTCTGTTCAGGACACGAGGTAAGTAAAGACTTACAATTGCGTCACAAGAATTACATGGAATATATCATTATGTGAAATTTACTTATTCTTAAAAATTACAAAATGGCATATGCATGGCATGTCTTGCATGCAAATTGAGAATTTCATTACAGAATATTTAAAAGTTAGTACCGTTGTACCAATTTTATAAGATAAGTTTTAATGGCAATTGCTAGTCTATCGGAGCTGGGTAGGTAAGTCTGTTAATGCAGACTCTCCCGTTGAAGCGGGACTTGCGGATCTTATGATGTGTCTCGTTGAAGCGGGACAATATTAGCGCGGTGTGGGATGCCCCTTTGATGAGGGAAGGAGTTTTCAAAAACCTCACACGACGGTCGCACCTTATTTTTACTCTTGGCCAGCGTTTCCGCCCAATGTTATCCCGGCCTATCGACTTACGGGACTAGCAATGCTCTAAGGGGCCCAATTATGAATAAGTTTTAAGGAAAATACATGAACTAAAATGTTTAAGAAAGAAAAGGGTACAATGGGAACTTTACAAGATTTTAAAGTATACATAAGCATGCATAGTTTTACTTACTGAGCTTTAGCTCATTTTAGTCTTGTGATACAGATGAGAAGGCATATTTTGGTGTTGACTAGCTAGTTGCTTGACTTGCCTTTTGTTACTGTGATCATACAGATGTAGACGAGGTTGACCTGTGGGCGACATTTTTTGCTTTGAGATATTTTGGTGTAATGTAAATATTACTGCTGATGGCAAAATCGACTGGTGAAAACCTCTTTTGATTTTACATTTTGTAAAGATACTTTTAACAAGAAATGCAATGTAGTTGCTTTTGTCCTAAAGTTCTAGAAAGTTCAAAAAAAAAATTGCCCACCTTTTTATCAAAACAAAAGATAATGTTTAAGAAAGAATAATACTTCATAGTTTTACTGTATATGACAATATGGTTAAACTAGGTGATGTTACATATTCTCCTCTTGTTATTCATGATATTTTAATCTTGCTTTGCCTTTAAAATAGTAAGAGTTTTATGTGTATAGTTATGTTCATATTGTGTTCATACTTGTTATTCTTCTTCATCATGTTTACTTAATCTTGTATGTTGTTAAGATGAAAGGGTGAACCTCTTGGGGGAAAGATAGGTATAATCTAAACTCTAAGTGGACTTCATATTTATATCTTTTAATCACTGTTATGCATATGCTATTTAATTTTCTTAATCAAGCATAGTACCCTCCTTGTTAAGTGGTGAGTCTTGATTCATTGTAGTCAACCATTGGCACAACAAATACTTAATTCCTTTTGTACTAGTTGTGCTAGGAAGAGATTTTGATTTGTTGTAGACATACGGTGGCACCATGAATACTTGACCACATTTGCAAGTGTTGGCGTTATCAAAGAAGGTAATTAAGAAAACTAATCTAATCACATAAATAACTAAAATGGACCTTTGATGATTAATCTTCCAATTGGAACCTCCGTTGTGTGTGGATTCCAATTGAGTGATAAAAGATCTTAGGTTATACTTATTTGATGTATCCAAGAGTGGATCCCCTAATCTTAGCAACTGTTTAATTCTGCAACTTTATATCGTTATATTTTTGTCACTTTTTTCATATTGTCATAATCATCCTATAACATACTTTCTTCCATCATCTTTATTCCTGTAATATATGTGTTACGGTCTTGTATTATTCACTAACCTTCCTGTGGATCGACCTCGGTCTTACCGAGTCATTTATTACTTTGACACTCCTGCACTTGGGAAAAGACTTCATTAATTTGAATCAGTCAGCTCTCACATAGTATAAAGGCTAAGTACCCTCAGAAAGAGTGCTTGGTGTGTGAAAAGAACAAGAATATATATTCTTAAATATAATACAATGTGCACATGCATTAAAATCAAGTTTGTTGATACCTTAGCCAAATAGTAGTTTTTCAGTAAAATGCATTTTTTACGCTTTTCGGAGCCAATATGAAATTGTGTTTAATATGTCAAATCATTTTCATTTAATGTTTAGAACTCATTTCTTATAATTTCAAAAATGTTGGTTCTAGGTAAGTACAAGGTAGCTGTTAGAATAATGTCCTATAAAGTAGTTTATTATTTAGAAATTATAAACAATATTTATTGGGTTATTTATTTGTCTATTTTGTTTTTAATAAATTCCATGTTATAAATTTCTATTTCATTTATATCCCATTGATATATATGTGATGTGTATGTTTATCTTATGTAAATATCTAAAAAGATTCCAAGACAAGAAATGAGTAATAAAGCATTATTCGTATGATGAGTTCATATGTGGGAGACATTATATTCTTTATTTTATTATGTCTAAATTAAATTGTTCGCATTCTGCATATTAAAGATAGAATACTTTACTATGCCATAGAATGTAGTGTTGTCTATTTAATTAATGAAGTCTCTAATTATCGAAGTGAGTCTTCGGATAGAAACACTAGTGTGTTATAAGAAAGTTACAACAACATCGAACATGGCCTAGTGAATTGGAATTTGAGGTTAAGTGCCGTAACTTAAATTTCTAATTTTACTAATCTAGCACTATTGTAGAAAACCTTAATCCTAGTAATTAATGAACTTACTTTTATGTGTTTTGTCTTTTTGAGTTATTGAAAGACTAGTTCCGATTTATGGTTCGAACTCTGATATCTTGGAAGATAAGGTATATGAAATGTGTAGAACATTTTTTATGATGGACACCGTGCATATGATGTCACTTTGAGCTTTCTCAAGTACTTAAATAATATAAACTAGGGGCTCGGTATTCACTATGTGAATTTGACTGTGTTAGTATAAACAAATACAAACACCATAGTCAACTATTATCCATTATATGAAAAATGGCAGCTCAAAGGTAAATATGTACTAGAGGGGAAATACAGTAATTTCATCCTACTAGTACAGCATTGCATTAGGAGTGTAGTATATACTAAATAGATCAAGCTAATTAATTATTAATAAGTTTCACAGAAAATAAATGACATTTAGTCCAAGGGTTCAATATTGGGCCTATAGTGATGTGCCCCAATATTAGTAGACAAGGCCTAATCATAATTAAGAGTTAATTATGATAGTGGGTATATGGTTCATTAGAGCTTGGGCTTTATGGATCCATCTGGTCCCCTGTGTTGCTCAAATGAAAGCCTAATAGTCATTTGATGATTAGTTGAGCCTAACACGCCCAATAAGCCCATTAGGGTTTACTAATCTCTCTATAGTTAAGAGAAAAGTTCTCTAGTAATCAGACACAAGTGTTACACGTGAAACACCCCCTTAAGAAGAGAGTGTCAAAAGAAAAACAAAGAGAGAGAGAGCAGGGAAAATTGGCCACCACTAGGTTCAATGTCCTTGGTGTTTTGGCCATCCCGGAGAAATCGGTTCAAGGAGATTATCTTCTTGTTCATCTGTAGATCTATTTGTTTAGAATCAAGAAGTTGACCACCCACCGGATCAATCAAACAACTTTCGAGAATAGACGGGAAGACGAGAAGGTTGTGGAGCGAATCCGGGGTATTTATGTTAGATCACGATCCGAAACATTTTGTAAAAAGAAAACTTTTAAACGATTAATTTCACTGCATTTCTTGATTTTACAAAACTACGGTATTCTTGAAAATAATTTTATGAAAATATTTTCTAGAAATTTATTCCAGCTAACACCAGCAATACCAGTCACTATACTGAATTATGTTTAATTGCACTACGCTAGCCTAAATTCAGCTTAATTACGTAATGTCATCTTTGTGCATTCTAATAATTAGGTATTGATAAAATGTTTGCATTATTAATTGGAGTCTAATTGACTTATTTTTACATTTAATGATTGGTTATGGGGCTAGCTTCCACTAGATTACAATAAAATTGGCCATATGGGATTATAGGTCAAAGTATAACTAGTTTTCATCTTCTAAGTTAGGTTTCACCATTTTGGTCTCCATTTTGGTATATGGGATTGATCCACAATGTGATGAGTATGCTAAGGATGTTTTAGAGCTGGATATATGGAAAGTCAGGTGCAAAATTCTCAAAATACCCCTAAGAACTTAAGTTATGCCATTAAGTATCACTTTTAGACTAAATCTGATCATTTTCTTTCTCTTTCTATCTAGCCACGACCTAAAGCTCTCTAATTTTTTTCTAGACTTCTCTTAAATCCCTTTGGCCATATCCAAGAGTTTCCAAGTAGTAGAACTCAAATTAGAGCTCAAGAAGGCAAGATAGTTCCAAACAAGCCAAGGTAGTTCTACTAGTCCGTCTTCCTAACTTTTGTTTTCTAATTTATATTCATCACTTAATCTCACTTAAATAATGATTTCTATAGGTTCTCTTGAGTTCTAAAATCAGTTTCAAAGCTTTGAGAATCAATTTGGTAGAGATAGAATGCAAGAGTTTCAGTAAAAGCTCAAACTAATCAAGGTGAGCTCTATGTAGGATTTTGAATTTGTAGTTAATTTCTTTTGCTTTAGCTCTTAAATCAAAGCTTTTATTTGATGAATAAAGGTCTCAGAAAACCTTATATATGGCTAAAAATATATAATTTAAGTGGAGGATTAAAGTTAGACATAAAGCTCTAAAGTTTTCTATTTATGGAGTTAAGTGTTTTCATGTGTGGTAGATTAAGTTTTCTATATTTGTAATCTGATTTCTTAAACATAGAATATATATTTTATTAATCCTATTATTTATTACACTCATTTAATAGCAGCTAGTGATAACACATAAGTGTAAAAGTAGTTTAAACTTGTTTAGACCGAAAAAGAGTTCAAGTGTGCCTTTGTCATTCTAAATGATCCTCTTTAAGGTATATATGTGGGAATTGGCCTGTAAAATGTTATTACAGGTTTGAAACTATGATTTTAATTATGTAGGAATATCCTAAAACTAAGAGAGCTGCTATCCAAATATTTTCAGAACCAAATGGACTAATTTTTATGAAATTATGTGCTATTTTGAAACATTTTGTACTAAAGAGCTGGCATTCTTGTTTTGGTGATTTTAATTTAATTTTAATGCTAGTTATTGGCTACCATGTACCTCAAATGACTTATATGCTTTAGGTTATTTTGTAATTAAGTTTTTTTGATTTTTGTAAAAGTTGTGAATTCAGTCTTGCAGTTAATTTTTTTTAAGAATTTTTTAATGTAGTGAGCATTTTAGTATTGAAATTCATATAAGGTCTTCCACATACCTTACCCTAAAGGATACTGACCTTTTTCACTATCTTTTCTATCGAGTGCAAGGTAAGTAAAGACTTATTTTAACTACATCACAAGAATAGTAGTAGATACATGATGTTTTCCTACATACTTATGTGTATTATTTCAATTATATGTTATTTATATTATTATTGTAAAATTTAAGGGAGACACAAGCATATGTGCATAATTTAACTGCATCACTGTCTTTTCAATTATATGCTTATGTGCATAATCATTTAAGCATGATTTTTAAAGAAATGAAGTTTTCCACACATTAGATTTAAAGTAGTACCCTTATATTGATTTTACAAGATATGTTTTTAAATACATTATTTAGTTTATCTACATTGGATAAGTATGGTTTGCACAAGTATCCTTCTCGCATAGGTGGGCATGGCTTACTGACTACTATGATTGAGTATTATACTATGAGATTTATTAGATGCATTACCTAGTCAATCTGCACTGAGTAGATATGATTCACATTGGCCATGTGTTTCCTTCCCACATAGGTGAGCATGGTTTACTGACTGTCGTGACTTTGTAGTATACTCAAGGGCCCTATAAAGAAATATTTTATAAGAAACGTGTATTAAAATGAAAAGTTATAAAAGAAAGAATACAATGGGATTTTCAATGAAGTTTATACATGAAATATGTTCATGAGCATGCATGAGCTTAACTTACTAAACATCAGCTCATTTAGTTCCTGTGATGTAGGTGAGGGGATATATGATATATAGAGTTGCTAGTTGGCTAGTATGCTTTCTTGTCGCCGTTATTATACAAATGTAGATGAGCTTGACTTGTGGATGATGTCTTCATCTTTTAAAGTTTTTATGTACTATAAATATTACTGCTAATTGCAAGATAAACTGATACTTTTTGGTTGTACATGTTGTAAAGAAACTTTCATAAAGTAATGCCATGCAACTTTTTTTTTTTATAGTTTGAAAAGTGTCAATTGGCCCAAATTTTTGAACAAAACTAAATTTAATAGTAATATAGATAAGCTATGAGGTGTTAAAGTTATAGTATCAGAGCAGAGGTTTAGTCATTTCTAAAGATTGTCTACATATGTATGATCATGTCACATAAAGCTTGACTAACTAGTAAGTCTAATTGTTTTCATATGTGCACTTCATTTATGTTATATAAGTTTGATTCATATATTATTATTGGCTATTATGTTTATTTGTAAGTAAAGGGTAACTGTACAGGAAATCATACCGAAAGGTAAAGGTCAAACTAGCCAACAGAGGGTTGATCAAGAGAATTAACTTCTGAAAGGTTCAGGAAAAATAAACTTCCATCTTTTAAAGGAGAAACAGATCCATTATTAGCTAAGGAGTGGCTTTAGTGTTTCGAGGGTATCTTTGATTACATAAGAATATATGAGGAGGAGAAAGTTTCTTGTGTTACTTATATGTTCCAAATGGATACTAGACATTAGTGTGATTCCATAAAGTCAATCACAGATGTTAACAAATTGACTTGGGAGAGATTCAAGGAAATATTTTATAGAAAATACTTTAGTGAAGCTCATTGGCTGGCAAAGGAAGCTAAGTTTACTAATTTTAAGCAAGGTGGCATGTCTATGTGTGAGTATATGAAGAAATTTGATGAGTTATTCCACTTTACTCCTCATATAGTGAGTACCAATGAGATGAAAGAAAATCAGCTTCTACATGGGCTAAAAGCATAAATATACAGGGACATTAAAATGTCACTCCTTAGGAATCTTTAGAGTTGCAATATTAGTAGAATTAATATATACTTAGTGTCGAATTTTATTAAGTTTGCATTCACAAATAATTGAAATTATGTGTGTAGATTTATTTTAATGTTAAATTTTATTACGTGAGAAAACTATAGTTAATCCTCATTTTAACTTAAAATTTCTAAGTTAGTTTTCCTTAATAATAAATTGATTTTACAATAATTATATTATGTACATCAATATAACCTATTAGAAATGTGACATGTTTATGACATATTAAAATTGTTACATTTTATAACTTAAAGTTAATGGTTGCACCAAAATAATACCATGCCATAATTTGAATGGCTAGGATTTAAGTATATAAAGAATTAAGTAGACAAATCAAACTAAGAGTGGAAAATGAGTTATAGAAAAAGATGAAAAGTAGTAAAGTTTTACCTTAGGAAGGTAATAACTTTAAATGAGTAGAATGGAAAAGTAAAGGGATAAAGTTAATGGGTAATTCAAAAGGTAGGAAAAAAGGAAAATCATAATAGAAATATTCTTTGGAAATTAGTGACCATAGTTCAAAGTGGAAGACATAGACAAAACTAATTAGTAACTTTTGTCTCCAAAATAATTCAAAAGGTATAAAAAAGATTAATATAGTGGAGACTTTCTTTAGGAGCTAGTGGTATTAGATTCCAAATAATTGAAAAAGAAGAAAGATTAGAGACAAAAGTAGTGGATGAGTAAAAAAATAAAGTAAAAAGTAAGGTAATGGAGTAGGAAAAGAAGATATATTGACAAATTGATAATAATGATGATTGGATTATTTAATAGAATGTGAAAGTATGTATTATTGGATACCTTTCATAGATGGCCTATAAATAGATCATTCATTTGGCCATTCAAATTCATGCTTAACCTTTCAAATTACTTAGCTAAAACTATTTTCAAATTTCCAATTATTCTTTCTCAAAAAAAAAAAAAACTCTTTCTACCTCACTTTCTTCCAAATTCAAAAGAGATACAATACTTTATCCATTGACTCTAGAAATTTAGAATTATAATCAAGAAAAGAGAGCACTTAATTTTGTGGTGGAGGTGTAAGAAAAAAGATCCAAACTTGCAAGGTATTTATTCCCTCACCTTGCTTGTTATGTGTTTAAATAGATTATATAAAAGAATAAATAGGTAATAACATATTTGACCTACTTTAGAAGTTATATAATTTATATTACATTAAGACTTATTTTGTTGATTTTTTAAGCCTCTAAATATGAATACTTCATAATAATAATAATAGTAAAATCAAAATGACTAAACAAAAAAAGTGGAAGAATTTTTTACATTGTAAGATCCTAAATAAAATATGCATGAAAATAAACTAAACTTAATGATTTAGACTTAGATTGTTAAGAACAAGTTTTTACTCATTAGAAATGCTTTCAAAAAATTAAAGATGTTTGCTCAAAAGTTAGAAGACTAAAATGCAAAAATTTTGAGTATTTGGGTCGAAAGTGTAATTTTGACAAAATATGGGTCAAATATTTGAAAAGGTTATTTTAGGAAATTTTAAGACTATTTTAAATTGTAAAAGTAAATAAAGGAAGAATTTTTAACAAAAAAAAAGAATAATAAGATATAACTCAATATTTAGCATTAGAGGGCATAAATGTTAGAAATCTTAAGATTTTGGGTAAAAATATAAATTATTAAAGCTTAAAATATTGGGTTGGAAATTTGGTATAAGAATAAATAAAAAATATATATATTTTTTAGATCTCTATTTGAGATAAGAAAAGATTTACTTAAATTTAAAATATGAAATCAATTTTAGGAAATAAGTAATATATGCCTCTAATTGTATTGTGCTTAAGTTTAGTGATAGGCCTAAAAAGCGCGATCAATACCAAATAATATTTAGTCCAAGTATGATTTTAGATATTAAATTTTGTATGTCCCTTTGTATAGTTGACTCAATTATTATATTATGATCTTTAATTACGAATAAAAAAATTAATCAAGAATAATTCAAAGTATTTGATGAAAAGAAATATAATTAAGGAAACTTAATTGATTTAGGATGATATTAATCAAATCAACAACCAAATTATTGATAGATTAAAAAGATCACTATGATCAAGGTTAAGGAGAATCAAATCTCATTCATCTAAGTGAAAGTATAAATTAGTTAATGAATATAGCGTGACATTGTTTCTCAACTGTGAAGTTTTATGTTGGATCAAGATTGAGTCTTAAATGTTTTAAGCTCACTAAGTAATTAGAAGTTAAAAAGAAAAATAGTATAAGGCCAGTTTAAATTTTCTCTAACAGATAGAATATATATACGTCAGGGCAAACTTCGATCTAGACATACGTAAATAACGAGTAGAACTAGGACAATCATATTACGAGGTAAATACAATTTCACCTATGGCATGGATGGTTGAAAAATGTTTCATGTTTATAGTATGATATGTTTGAATTAATTTCATGTATTAACTTGTCTTTAGATTATTATTTTATAACCTATGTATAATATATGCTTATAAAGATACTTTTCCTATGCTATAAAAAAAATGATGTATGCTTACTTTAAAATGTTATCATACTTCAACATACTTTAATAAAGGAAATGCTATGATAGTTGAATATAGGTTTGGGTTCATTGAAGCGTACCCACTCATATTAAGAAAAGATTAAATAAGATAAAGAATTTAAAGGTGTCGTACCAACCTCCACTAGGTGAGGATATCCAAAGGAAGATAAGACCGACCTCCCCTAAGCGAGGATTCCTAAGGAAAAATATGTTAAGATTATGACCGTGGGTGTTTTCAGTTAGGCTCCAATTACATCTTTATCCGTATGTACCATTGATTCTCTAATGAACAATTAATTTATAAATCTATTATAAATTGAGTACTCAAACTGTTCAAGTCCTGAATCAATATACAAGGAAATCATCTTTCTAGCTTCCTAATGGAAGAAATGGATTCTATATCTGTAAGCTACATTCACAGTTACTTATTTCATCATGCTCCCAAGATACAAGTATTTCGATCTGTTTAAAAACAAACCTTTAATAAGTATGTCAAAGAACATAATGTTATAAATAGGAGTCTATAACTACTCAGGAATAAGATTGATATACATATAATCATCTAGTGACATTATTTGAACTCTCAACAGTTAACGGAATTTATGTGAGATTCAAATCATGTCTGATTCAGTCCTATATAATTAAATTATATAAAGTACCTCTATTATGATGTCAACACATCAATAGTCCAGATAAGACTATTACATTCTCAATGTTAATGGACTGTACTAATAATATTTAATTAAAGATCCCAAACTTTAATTAATTATTACGGACTATATTTAGTTTATTATCCATAAATTTAATCCTCATGTATATAACACTTATATGCTAAATTTATAGTCACATAAATAAAGCAGAGATTTTCTGATGTTTAATGACATACCAATTATGTACAAATTCAAATAGAAAAATGTTATTTTATTAATTCAACAAATATCTAAAATATACATGCTTTTAGGGCATAACCCTAACATTAAGCTAGGGGGCGTTACATTTTAATCTAAAGTATTTAATATGAAAAATTATTCTAATATATCACATAGACAATAATGCAGTAAAAAATCAACTAATAAAACAAACATAATTATAATCTAATTTAAATCACCGCATAAAAAAAGCATGACTGAATTTATATGAGAAACTAGAAAATAATATATTGAAACTAAAAGTATCGAAGAATTTAACAAATCAAATAAGCGTTGAAGTACTTTTAAGAATAAAAGGTGGAAAACAGAAAAACTGTACAACTAAGATCATTTCTTTAGCTCATCTAAAATACTAATCTAACCTTAAACTCATCTCTCACTCTTTCCCTAGAAAAAGTTAAATTTTTTCTCAATCTAATAGGTCACGTGACGTGTCAATCTCCCAAAATTCCCTCTTCTCTACCCTCTTCCTCCCCCACGTTTCTGACTCATGGGACGTTATCAGGTGGGGCTGAATTTCGTGAACCTGGGACTGAGATCGTGTTTGATTAGCTCAAGACAAATGTTGCCTTTGACAGCTGATGTGGCGTACGGAACTTGAAAAGTAACGAATTTGACGCGGTTTGAAGGCTGCAGCGTGGGCCCCAATAGTTTCCCTGCGTCCACTTGCTAAATTCGCGTGTATAAGACACACACCTTGAAGGTCCAAATGTTGACTACGTCTCCCTTTTCCACTCACGAGTCTGGCTTCTCTTTTTACGATTTCTTTTCTTTTTTTTTTTCTTCATTTTATTTACTCTAAATTAAAATAAAATTAAAACTAAATAAAATACAAATTTAAATTAAGCCTAAATCATAATATAAATCAAATAAATATTTAATACGAATTTAATTAAATAAAAGTAAATTATCCTAAACTAAATTAAATTAAATTAAATAACTAAAATTAAATCGAATTATATCTAAATTCCAATAATTAAATGAACTATAAAATAACCTAAATTGAATTAAAAATATTCAAAAATACACAAAATATGTAAGTAAAAAAAATACAAATAATTTTATTTTCATAGAGTTATCACGACCCAATAAGCCACCAATTTGACTTTCAAATTTTCTTGAGTACCTAATAATCAAAGAGCTTCTCTACTTTATCAAGGGCTTCTTCAATCATGAATAGACTATCAAATTGCAGAATCTCGTTCTTCATGTGGTACTCATTTTACTGAGGTCCTTGGTTGTTTTTAGGAATGCTGGTCTTTTATCGTCTTTATTAGAATCTTTATCTTGAAAAAGTTGATTTCGATGGCTCTTGAAATTTCCAAGAGGATCAACTTCATCATGTCTTCATCACTCATAATCATTGTTTCTTCCCCTAAGAAAGTATCGAGTTATAACTCATAAGCATTGTTTCTTCCCCTAAGAAAGTATCGAGTCAAATTTATAAGCATTGTCTCTAGATTTTGCAATCTTCTATTAAATGCATCCACTGACTCCTTTGTTACAAACTCTTCTATAACGGGATTTTGTTGGCTAGACTCTTCGTCCATATTTCTAATAGAAAGAAATATATATGTATTATATATATATTTTACTTTTTTATACATTTTTTTCCTTTTTCCTTTTTTTTTTTACTTTTTACTTTTTGTTTTTACATTTTTAGGAAAGAAAATAGTACAAACTCTTAAAAGTAAAAAAAAAATAAAACTCTTAAAAGTATAAACAGTGAGGAAAAAAGAATAAAGCTTACAAATCTGTATTTGTTACATTGCTAAAAAAAAGAAGCAAGTTCTCTAAGGAGGAAACCTTAATATACACCTCTTCTTTTTTATTGAAACAAAGGTAGTGTATGGAAAGGTTATTATGTGTATGTGGTAAATAACGGTTATAGGAAGGTGATAGTAAGGATTAAATAACAAAGATTGTGATGAAATAAGGATGAAATAGTGTAGGGTGACGGTAAAAAGAAAGCTTCGCGTGATAGAAGGTAGGCTTTGGTACCAATTGAAGCAACGAATTGTTAGATTTTGCTCTAAATTTCATTCTCACAAGGAGAAGAGAAATAAGCAAAATTCTTAAAGAGAATGTAGAAGAAAAAACTAAGATTTGATTGAAGATTGGATGATTAAAAATCTTGCCAATGAAGGCTACTTATATAAATAAGCAAAATTCTCAAATAATTCTAAGAAACTTACAACTATACACCTAACATCTACCAACCAAACACACTTCAAATAAATAAATTTTTTACCCAATACACTTCAAATAAATGAATTGTTCACTTAACAAACTTCAAATAAACATGGTAAGTAACCTAACACATTGCAAATAAATAAGTCTACAATACCTAATACATAAAAGTATTCTAGCTACCAATGGAATGTTCTTTAGATTGAGTTTTAGAATTTGAGATTTTGGCTTTGGGTCATAGCTACAGGTTGTGGGCTACTTCATTACTCGACCCATAACATGCAAAATAACATTATTCACGAGCTTCAGAACTCATGCTACCTAGAAACATATTGATGTTATATATCACAACTCGTTCATTGACTTCACTAAATCCAAAATTTAAGTCAAAACTTCCTTTTGAGGTACCAGACATTAATTGGCCTTAATTCTCGAAAGTTACAAAAATACCAATTTTCCAAAATATTCAGAAAAATATCATCTTTACTGAAAGTTTACAAAAATATCACTTTTCTAAAATATTTCAAAAAATATCATTATCACATATTATTTAGGAAAATGTCACTTTCAAAACTATTTTAAAAAGTGTTAACTTGGCTTATTATTTGTAAAAATGTCATTTTTGCATAAATATTTTGGAAAATCAATAGTTTTCTAATCTCAACTCAAGGTCAAATCTCAATAGTAACAGACTTCAGTCCCATATTATTCAGCTTTGCAAAAATATAATTTTTTTTCTAGAATTAGAAAAATAACACATTTTTCAATTTAAGATTTCTCCTAAATTGAGGATCAAATCAACATAACAAACCACATTAATTCATAATTTAATCTCCTTTATCACCTCATATAACTGTCACGAATATAATAATTGTTCCGCAAAAATAATTATGAAAAATGCCATTATTTTGTTACAAAAATGACAAAAAAACTTCAAATGCTCACCAGAGCTTCTTCGCCGGAAATTGGTGGCTAGGAAGTGTCGGGGAGAATTTAAGGGAGGTTAGGCTTGTGATGTTGGGTGATGCTCGACGTTGAATGGCGGCGAAACACCAATTTTTGGCCGCAAAAGGTCGTGGGTTCTCCCTGTGCTTGACCTATGGGCGACATTTTTTGTTTTGAGATATTTTGGTGTAATGTAAATATTACTGCTGATGGCAAAATCAACTGGTGAAAACCTCTTTTGATTGTACATTTTGTAAAAATACTTTTAACAAGAAATGCTATGCAGTTGCTTTTGTCCTAAAGTTTTAGAAAGTTCAAAAAAAAAATTGCCCACCTTTTTATCAAAACAAAAGATAATGTCTAAGAAAGAATAATACTTCATAGTTTGACTGTATATGACAATATGGTTAAACTAGGGGGTGTTACAAAAGCTCGTGGGTTCTTCCTGTGCTTCGGCGGTCCAATGTGCTATGGTGGCCATTGGTGAGTCTTCGATGGGTGTCGTGGAAGGTCTTGGCTAGTGCTCGTTGCCAGAGGATGTTCAGTGTGGTGGTTAGAGGGTGTTATGCTAAAATGCATATACATAAAATAACTACAAGTGCACGGATCATAAACAAGTAATAAAGTGATAAGTATAGAGTTATCGATCCCACGATGAATTGGGTATTAAATTATCATTAATTACCGGAATTCTCCTGACCTAACTTTATCAAGGCAACCAAACTAAATAAGTTTATAAATTAAATAAATACATATATAAAAATAAAATATGAAAACTCTATGTACAAATGTACTAGGGGCTTGAATTCACCTAATTATCAACTATGTCTTTTGATCACTAATTGCATTCTAATCAATTATTCCTACTTTATAAGCCAAGAACCCAAATGTATTTCTACTCTCTCTCTCAAGTGCCGAGTGAAATTATCCTAAATCTCGGTTCTAATATCTCTATTCCGATCCAAGAAATTAAGAATTTATTATATTTAATAGTTCTTTGATCATAGCTTCAAAGGAATTATAGGTTTTGTAAAACTCTATAAAATCTTAGGTTATACTATCTTATGGTTATTTCTAAAATTTCATTTCTCAAGTGGGAAATTCTAGAAACTAAATCTTCCAACTAGTAGCTTATTAGTTAAGAAGCATTAAGTATGGAATAACATAAATAAATTCAAGAACAACATCAAAGAACATATTGAAAATCAAGACATAGAATCAAAGTTTAAGTTATATCATACCCAAGAATATAACAATTAATACAATATAGGAGAATCCAACACTAATCTTAACAAGAATTTCAAACATTCAATAATCAAGCGTAATACAAAATTCAAATGAGACTAGGGTGAGAGAGGAGATAAGAAAAACTATTTTGTAGGGGTAAAACTTCAAGTTTCATTCTCTTCAAGCCACTCTCTCAAGCATCCTCTCCAAGATTTTTGCTCCAAGCTTGTTCCTCTCTAGGATTTTTGAGCTCTCTTTATTGTGTTTTCTCTCCAAATCTCCACACTTCAAATAGAGCCTTAAGGATATATTTAATGGGCTATAAGGTGATCTAGACCAGGTGGAATATCAGTCATTCAATCAGATTACATCAAGGGTCTAGAATGGCACTAAAAACTCGCTAAAATCGTGCTTCCTGATGCTGTGTGTTTCAGTAGACAATGAAATATCTCTACACAATGCAATTTGTAACTACCATATACCCATTTTTCTTGTTACATTCCATTAATGTATGTTAGTATATCATCGAAAATCAAAAGGTCTTTCATTAAGTTTGTAATATTGGCTTGGGGCAAAGGTATGATAATTTTGGAAACATTTGAGGTTCAAATCACCCTTAAACACATTATTCTAAGACCTTTGAGGAGTTATTCCTTGGTACAATAAATAGCACTCCCACAATTCTTTTCAACTAAATTTCTCTTCTACCAACACTCCACCAAACATTTTTAAAATTTTTGTTTTACTTTTTTTTTTCTTTTTTTTTTTGAAATGAAAGATAAGAAAAAGGACAAGAAGATGAAAATAAAAAACTTCTCTCCAAAACTCAAAATCAACATTGTCCTCAATATTAAAAAACAAAATATAGGGTAGGGACACAAAATTTTCACCGAATTATTCCCTTCTCCTCTTTTTTTTTTGGTTTTTTCTTTCTTTTTTTTTTGGGTTGTTCTTTTTTTTTTTTGGCTTTTATAACACCACCCTTCCTTCCAATATGAATATAACACAAAAATAACTCTTTAAAATAATCAACATGCTCGAGGATAATGTTGTTGGTCATTACTTTAGTTTGGCCAAAATGTTATAGAAAAAAAAATGTACAAATAGGCTTAAAGTGGGTGTACTAGGATGAAAATATATCAAAGTTAACTTGAAAGGTTCAAATGGTCAAAAGATACCCTAAATTATTTCTCCAATGACACCTAACATAAAATTTCATGTCAACCTTCACTCAAATGGGTTTTAGAGTTCAATGCCTATCTAATACACACAATTATTTTCCAAAAGCTCAAAGAGTCAAGTGATCATGATTATCATGCTCAAATGTATAGAATCAAGAATGAGGTTCAATTAATGCGAGCTAAGCACACGGATAATCTCAATGACTTATATTTCAAAAGATCTAAGAGAATATTAAATGACCATATTCACCATCAATATCAAGTTATCTTATCTCAACAAAACTCACAATTTATTCAAACTAGAAAAACAAAATCAAGAAGAAAAAAATGATTTCCTAAAATTACATGACTCATGTAATGAAAATCATGGCAACCAACATACAAGTAAAGCTATGCCCATCGAACAAGTGTTTTCACCCCCAAAATCAAAATTAGCAATGTTCTCAAAATTTAAATGTTCAAGGTAAGCACAAGGTAAAAGAATATGTACCGAGGAGGCAAGGTAAAAGAACATGTACCGGGGAGGTGACACATTTTTGCCTCCTGTTAAGGTTGGCAAGGGTGGTGCTCTCGGTAAGGTGACTCTAACTTGGGTGGTGCGGGACTCTTCTCCATAAGTTGCATCTTTAGTCTTATTGTTGCTCAACTTAGTGAAACTTGTCAAATAGCGGCTTCAGCCCATAGTATATATCATATGACGCATCAAATGGATCTTGGTTTTGAACGCCCTCAAGCTTGGCTATGAAAGGAATTATTTGGCATGTATGCTTAACTTGATTCGGCATCGGCATATGTGATTGGTAGGCTTGAATGAATGGTTCTAGCGGTGGTGGAGGAATTTTTGGCCAAGTAGGATCGTCATAGATGTGATCTTTGATAAATGGTGGCAGTATGATGATTTAGATCTTAAAGGGTGATGATTAACAAGTGTTGTCTTGTGATTCTTCCTCCTTGACCTACTCTTGATTCTCTTCCTCGCTTGAGTCATCATTGTCAAAAAAATCCAAGGTCCTCCCGCTTGTGCTTGGCTCCTCACGGTGCATTTCATCATTGTTTGTGACATGTGCATCAATCATAGTCACCACCCTTGTCATGGCCTGAAGGGAGTCATAAAGAGACTCAAATTGTGAATTGAGAATAGTCTCCCTTCTCTCCTACTCCTCATGACGAAGTCTTGTCTCTTTTAAAAATTGTACAAAAAGACACTCAAGGTCGGAAGAAGACTCCGCTTGGTGATGTTAAGTATTATACCATGGTACCGAAATGTTAGAGTTATCTTCTAAACTGAGGTGGCTCGGTAGATAACTCCAACTCTGATAGTCAAAGTCGGCCATATCTTCAAACAACTAATAAGCTTTATTCGAGGATAATTGGTGGATAGAGGTGGTACCATTTCCTTTTTCCACCCACATTCTTATTTCAAGTTGAGCATTGTTGAGAAAATTTTATACTTGATACTCTGGAGATAAACCATGGTTGAGACATAGTGTGAGTAGCTCCTTATATCTCTATCATACATAATAAAAAGGCTCCAAGTCTTATTGAGTAAACCATAAGAGGACTTGTTGATCTAACATCTCCAAGAACCTTGCAAAACAAACATTTATAAAAATAAAAATTAAAAATGAAAATAAACACCTAAATTAAAATAAAGAAACTTATTCCTAATATCAACAACAATCTAAAATGCCAATTCTCTGGTAATGATGCCAAAAACTTGTTACGCTAAAATGCATATGCATAAAATAATTGCAAGTATACGGATCATAAACGAGTAATAAAGTGATAAGTAGAAAGTTATTGATCACTTGAGTAATTGAGTGTCAAATTATCGTTAATTATCAGAATTGTGGTGACTTAATTTTATCTAGATAATCAAAGTAAATCAGCTTATAATTTAAATAAATACAAATATAAGTAGAAACATAAATATAAAATACAGAAATTACATGCACAAATATACTAGGAGCTTGAATTCACCTTACTATCAACTATGTCTTTTGATCACCAATTGTATTCTGATTAATTATTCCTAGATTATAAGCCAAGAATCCAAACAGATTTCTACTTCTTTTGTAACACCCCCTAGTTTAATCATATTGTCATATACAGTCAAACTATGAAGCATTATTCTTTCTTAAACATTATCTTTTGTTTGACAAAAAGGAGAGAAAATTTTGAACTTTCTAAAACCTTTAAACCAAAGCAACTGCATGGCATTTCTTGTTAAAAGTGTCTTTACAAAATGTACAATTAAAAGAGGTTTTCAGTAGTCTATTCTGCCATCAACAGTAGTATCTACATTACACCAAAATATCTCAAAACAAAAATGTCGCCCGTAAGTCAAGCTCGTCTACATCTGTATGATCATGGCGACAAAGGATAAACCAGGCAATCAGCTAGTCAATACCAAAATTTGCCTCCCCATCTATATCACAAAACTAAAATGAGCTAAACCTCAGTAAGTAAAAACTATGCATGCTTATAAATACTTTAAAATGTCATAAAGTTCCCATTGTACACTTTTTCTTTCTTAAACATTTGAGTCCATGCATTTTCCTTAAAAATTATTCTTAGTTGGGCCCCTAAGCACATTGCTTGTCCTGTAAGTCGATAGGTCGTGATAACATTGGGCAGAAACTCTGGCCAAGAGTAAAAAATACAGTGCGACCGTCGTGTGAGATTTTTTTTTTGAAAACTCCTTCCCTCATCAAAGGGGCACCCCACACCGTGCTAATATTATCCTGCTTCAATGAGACATATTATAAGATCCGCAAATCGCGCTTCAACATGAGAGTCTGCATTAACAAACTTACCTATCCAGCTCTGACAGACTAACAATTGCCATTAAAACTTAGTTTATAAAATTGGTACAATGGTACTTACTTTCAAATACTCTTATAATAAAAGTCTCCATTTGCATGCAAAACATGTCATGCATATGACATTTCATAACTTTCAGGAATAAGTAAGTTTCACATACATACATCTTCCATATAGTTCTTGTGATCCAGTTGTAAGTCTTTACTTACCTCCTGTCTTGAATAGGAATTGATAGTGGAAAGAATCAATATCCTCTAGAGATTGGTGTGCTAATCGCCTGTCATAAATTATTATTATTCAAGATGCACATTTTACGAAAAGAATGCATTAAGATTCTTGAATAAGACCGAAATCAGAACTTTCACCAATTTAGGAAACTTAATCTTAAAATGACTCACGAGTGTATAAATCACTTAAGGTACTTAGTAGCCAATATCTAGCATTGAAAAACTATTCAAAAGTAGTAAAATATGAATGCTAGTTCATTAGCACAAAAATGATCCAAAATGACACCTAATTTTGTAAAACTAGTTCATTTGCTTCTAAATGGTACCATTTGGTTTTAAAAATATTTAGACAATACCTCCCCTATTTTTAGGACATCCTCACATGATTAAAATCATAGTTTAAGACCTGTGGTAGTAATCAACAAACCAATTCCCACATATACAAATCAAAAGAAACACGTAGAATAACATAGACGCACATTTTAAATCTTTTTCCATTTAGACAAGTTTAAAACAATTTGTGCACTTGTCTATGGCTACAAATAGTAGATAAATTAATGAAATAAATATTAGAATTCATGACATATCCATTGCAAGTTGAGGAATTTAGATTACAAGTATAGAAAGCTTAATACACCCACAGAAACACTTGGATACACAATTAGCAATTTTGGGGCTCTAGGTGTAACTTGAATTCCGTACTTAAATTCTATGTTTCCAGAAATATATAAGTGTTTCTAGGACCATTATTAATCAAATAATTGCTTTGGTTTAAGGGCTAACACAAAANTTCAAGTCGTGGCTGGAGAGAAAAGAAAAGCAAATTACCAGATTTGACCAAAAATCAACACTTAATGGCTAAGAAAAGGTATAACTTAAATTCTATGGAGTATTTTGGGTATTTTACACATTACTTTCCATGTGTTCTGCTCTAGAAAATCCTTAGCATAGTCACCACATTGCTGGTCACTCCTATACACCCAAGTGTAGCCAAAGTTGGTGAATCCTACTTTAGAAAGTGAAAACTAGTCATACTTTGACTTATGATTCTATATGGCCAATCTTATTGTAATTTGGTAGAACTTAGACCCATAACCTATCATTAAGCATACAAATAAGCCAGTTACACTCCAATTAACAATGCAAACACAGGATTACTTTCATAATTATATTCTTTGTTCTTTTAGCACACCAAGCTCTCTCTGAGGGTATTGATCCTTTACACTGCATTCGGACACTTCTACAATCATTAGTGTAATAACATGTATGTAAATGTACATAACATAATAAATGAGTATGTTACTATAAAACTAGTATTAACGACTTCTAGATACTTTATATGCAATTAGAACATATTTATTATTGACTTAGTATGCATGTGAGAATCTTGGGCACCATAATTCTCCCATCCTTATAAAATTTCGTCCTCGAAATTTGCTTACCCAAATAAGTATGGATACTTAATTTTCATCTCTTCTTCTCTTTCCCATGTGGCCTCTTCTACTTCATGGGTCTTTCACAGTACTTTGACCAAAGGGATTCTCTTGTTTCTAAGTTCTTTATCTTTTCTATCCAAAATTTTCACTGGATGTTCCTTGTAACTCACGTCTTGATTTATCCTCCAATTGCTCAAAATTCAGAACATGTGAAGGATTTGAAATGTACCTTCTTAACATAGAGACATGAAATACATTGTGTACATTCGACAATGATGGCGGCAAAGCAAGTCTATAGGCAACATTTCCAACATTGTTGAGTATCTCAAAAGGGCCTACATATCTGGGACTTAGCTTTCCTTTCTTCTAAAACCTCATGATTCCTTTCATGGGAGCAACCTTCAAGAACACTTTATCTCTAATGTTAAATTCTAGTTTTCTTCGTTGAGGATCTGAATAATGTTTCTGTCTACTTTGAGTAGCTAGTGTCCTTTTTCGAATCTTTTCTATTGCCTCATTTGTCTCTCTTATTAATTCTGGACCCAGAAATTTTCTCTCCCCCATCTCATCCCGATGAATAGGAGATCTACACTTTCTTCCGTACAATACTTCATATGGGGGCATTTCAATGGAAGCTTGGTAACTATTATTGTAAGAAAATTCTATAAGTGGCAAGTATTTGCTCCAAGATACATAGAAATCCAACACACAAGTTCTGAGCATGTCTTCAAGGGTCTGTATAGTCCTCTCTGATTGCCTATCAATTTGAAGATGAAAAGCTGTACTAAATGCCAATTTTTTACCCATTGCTTCTTGAACACTCCTCGAAAATTTTGAAGTAAATCTAGAATCTCGATCAGAAATGATAACTTTTGGAATACCATGTAGTCTTACAATCTCATGAACATATAACCGAGCAAACTGGTCTAAGTATAGGTTATTCTAATTGGAAGAAAATGAGCTAATTTGGTTTATCTATCCATAATCACCCAAATAGCATCATGTCCCTTAGTTGTCTTAGGAAGTCCAACAACAAGATCCATAGCAATCTCTTCCCATTTCCATTGGGGTATGTTCAAAGGCTTTAATTTCCCAGTAGGTCTTTGATGTTCAGCTTTGACTTGTTGGCATGTGAGACATTGCTCTATAAACTCAACCATATCTTTCTTCATACTAGGCCACCAGTAATACACCTTTAAGTCTCTATACATCTTTATAGTACCCGGATACACAGAGTAGGGAGTGGTATGAGCTTCCGTTAATATCTCCTTTCTAACAATTCCACCAGGCACACACAATCTATTTCCAAATCCAATTAAACCATCGCCAGAAATCTGGAAGGCCATCTCCTTTCCAGATTCTATCTTACTCTTTAAATTCATCATATAGGGATCCGTATTCTGGCCTTGTTTGATTTTCTCTAAAATTTTTGGTTGTAGAGTAAGAGCTGCCAATCTTTCTATTAAACCTGTAGGCATAATCTCCAACTCTAACTTATGTAAATCCATTAAGAGATGTTTCATATCAACATGCTTAACAGTCATAGTAGCCAATGATTTCCTACTTTAAGCATCAGCAACCACATTGGCTTTTCTTGGATGATAGTTAATCTCATAGCCATAATCTTTCTCCAGTTCAAGTCATCTTCTTTGTCTCATATTCAGTTCTTTTTGGGTAAAGAAATACTCTTGTGATCTGTGTAGATCTCACACTTCTCCCTATAGAGATAGTGTCTCCAAATTTTCAGTGTAAAGACAACTGTTGCTAGCTCTAAATCATGAGTAGGATACTTCTTTTCATATTCCTTCAATTGCCTAGAGGCATAAGCAATGACTTTGCCATTTTGCATCAGAACACATCCTAGACCATTGTTTGAGGCATCACTATAAACAACAAATCCTCCTAATCTGGATGGTATTGAAAGTATAGGGGCTATTATCAAACAATGCTTCAATTCCTCAAAACTCCTTTCACAATTTTTGTTCCAGTGAAACTTCACATTTTTCCTTGTAAAATGAGTCAATGGAGAAGCCAGCTTTGAGAAACCTTCAACAAAACGTCTATAATAACCCGCTAATGTAATGTCTAAGATTCTCACATGCATAATAGGCCAATAATAAACATGTTCATATTGCATAATAGACATATCAAGTGACTAGAATCAACTTTACAGTAAATTTCTCATTCTTTATTGTTAAATGCTTTCAATATGTGTTATTGTACTAATATTTGTCGAAGTGTTCCCATGCAGTGTAAAGGCTCAGTACCCTCAGAGAGAGAGAGCTAGGTGTGTGAGAAGAACAAAGAATATATATTCATGAATACAATACAATGTGCTCATGCATTAAAATCAAGTTTGATGATAACTAAGTAAAATTGTAGTTTTTCGGTAAAGTGCATTTTCACGCTTTTTGGAACCAAATTCATTGTACATTTAACACATGATAGCTTTAATTTAATGTTTAGGACTCATTTTTAGCATTTTTTAAAAAATTTTTATTCCAGGTAAGCACGAGATGATAGTCCCTATAATGAATTGTGTTTAATTACACTAAGCTAGCTTAGATTCAGCTTAATCGCGTAATGTCATCTTTGTGCATTCTATTAATTTGGCAATTATACTATATTTGCATTATCAATTACGGTCTAATGGACTTTCTTTTTATGTTTAATGATTGGTTATGGGCTAGGTGCCATCAAAATAGAATAAGATTGGCCATATAGGATCATAAGTCAAAGTATGACTAGATTTCACTTTCTAAGCTAGGTTTCACAATTTTGGTCTACACTTAAGTGTATAGGATTGACTAGCAACATGTTTAGTATGCTAAGGATGTTTTAGAGCTTGACACATGGAAGGAAAAGGTGTGAAATTCCCAAAATACCCCTTAGAACTTAAGTTATGCCATTTCTTAGTCATTAAGTATCACTCTTGGTCCAAATCTGGTCATTTTCTTCTCCTTTCTCTCCAGCCATGACCAGAAACTCTCCCACTCATTTTCAGACTACTCTCAGCTCCCTTAACCACATCCAAGAGTTTCCAAGTGGTAGAACTCAATTTGGAGCTCAAGAAAACAAGATAGGTCTAAACTAGTCAAGGTAATTCTACTAGTTCTTCTTCCTAGGTTTTGTGTGGTTATTTCAATTCTTCACTTGATACTACTTAAGTAATGTTTCCTCTAGGTCCTCTTGAGTCCTAAGATCAATTTCAAAGCCTTAGAAATCAATTTTGTGGAAGTAGAAGGCAAGAGCTTCAACAAAAGTTCAAACTAGTCAAGGTGAGTTTTTTTGTGGAATTTAGAATTGGTAATTTATTTCCATGGCTTTAGCTCTTTAATTAAAACTTTTATTTGATGAATTAAGGTCTAAGAAAACCTTATATATGGCTGAAAAAATAGAATTTAAGTGGAAGATTAAAGTTAGTCTTAAAGCTCCAAAGTTTGCTACTTGTGGATTCAAGTGTTTTCAAGTGTTCCATTGTTAGAATAAGCTCCCCATACTTGTAATCTGATTTTATAAAATTGAAATGTATATTTTGTTGATCCCATGAGTTTGTGACAATAGAAAAGTGTAAAAGTGGTTTTAAACTTTGTTTAAAACGAAAGGAATTCAAGTATACCTAGGTTGCTCTAAATGAGCCTCTTTGAGTTATATATGTGGGAATTGGCTTGTTGATTGTTATTACAGGTCTTAAACCATGATTTGTCCTTAAAGTAGGGGAGGTGCTGTCCAAATATTTTTAGAACCAAGTGGTGCCATTTAGAAGCAAATGGACTAGTTTTTATGAAAG
>JXTB01000339.1:21722-55570 GCA_002914805.1 Parasponia andersonii | reverse complement strand
ATTACACTCCAATTAACAATGCAAACATAGTATTACTTTCATAATTATATTCTTTGTTCTTTTAGCACACCGAGCTCTCTCTCTCTGAGGGTATTGAACCTTTACACTGCATTGGGACACTTCGACAGTCATTAGTGTAATAACATGTATGTAAATGCACATAACATAATGAATGAGTATGTTGCTACAAAACTAGTATTAAAGACTTCTGGATGCCTAATATGCAATTAGAACATATTTATTATTGGCTTAATATGCATGTGAGAATCTTGGGCACCACAGTGTATGAGACAAGAACATCAACCTAACCCTCTACTACAGCCACCTTAACAGAGATAGGATACTAGTGAGAGTGTTGGGGAAAGATTCAGGAAACTCTAGCCTCAAACCTTTGATGGTGGGGTTGATCCGATTTAGGCAGAGCAATGGAATAGAACCACTGAGCATATGCTAGCTGACGCTAAGGTTCCTGATGTAGATAAGGTTCCTTGTGCTAGTTTCATGCTAAGACATCATGTTGAATACTGGTGGGACACCATAAGTACTATTCATGATGTCACTACTATGACTTGGGAGTGGTTTAGAGAGTTGCTTTACGGGAAGTACTTTACAGACGCTATAAGAGCTAGTAGAAGGGTAGAGTTTGCCAATCTGAAACAAGGAGAGATGTCTATTGCTGAATACATCAACAAATTTGATGAGTTATCATGATATGCACCCCACATGGTTGCCACCAATGAACTCAAGGTAGATCAATTTATGCAAGGTCTAAGGAAGACTATTGTTAGAGATTTGAAATCAGGTGGAATTTGAGGTGTACCATTTGCTCAGATAGGAGATAGGGCATTGGATGCTGAGCAAATAGAGAAAGATGTTTTGGATGAGGAAAAGATTAGGAGAGAAAGACTGGCTAGGGAAATGCAAAGGGGTTTCAGACCCAGTTTTCAAGGAAATAGAGGAGGACAGACTTAAGTTACGTCCTCAAGATATGAAAATGAAGGGAGCTCCAACTCAACAGGCCCAACTTGATCAGAGTAAGCATCCCAAGACTGACCAGTGGACTACTACTACCACTATATCACCTTGCCCATCATGTGGAAAGAATCATTCTGTGGAGTGTCATAAAGGTGCAGGATTATGCTACAAATGTGGTAAAAGTGGTCATTTTATTAAGAATTGCCCTGAAATGAAAAATTATCAGAAGCAACCTGGTGGAAAGCTGTATGCTATGGCTGAGACAGTTGTTGAATACGAGATTGAGGTAGACCCATCTATTATCACAAGTGAGATATTTATTTTTGGCATCATAGCTAATGCATTAATAGATTCAGGATCCATGCATTCATATGCATCATTAACATTTGTG
Source organism: Parasponia andersonii (assembly GCA_002914805.1). Lineage (NCBI taxonomy): Eukaryota > Viridiplantae > Streptophyta > Magnoliopsida > Rosales > Cannabaceae > Trema > Trema andersonii. Next base: position 54,204 of record JXTB01000339.1, on the reverse strand, counting down.
AGGAGATTGGGTCGTCCAATAGATCAAATGAGTACTCCATTAGGTACCACACTTCCTTCTGGAGTGGTTATGTATTCAGACAAAATTTTGAGAGCTTGTCCTATTACAGTGGATGATAGAGAATTATTTGCAGACTTGATTGTGCATGATATGAATGATTATGAGATTATTTCGGGTATGGATTGGCTATCAAAGTATTTTGCTAAGATTGATTGCAAGAAGAAAATGGTGACATTTCATCCTCATAATGTTGACCAGTTTATACTTGTGGGTACTCAGAGTAAAGCAAAGTTTCCTTTGATATCAGCTATGAAAGCTCGGAACTTGTTAGAAATAGGTTGTATTGGATATTTGGCAAGTATTGTTGATACATCTATTGAGTAGAAGTTAAGCCCAGAAGATGTGCCAGTTGTACAGGATTTTCTGGATGTGTTTCAAGATGATTGGTTAGGTTTGCCACTTGTAAGAGAGATTGATTTTGCTATTGATTCAGTACCAGGTACTGCGCCTATTTCTAAAACACCTTATAGGATGGACCCTGTAGAATTAAAGGAGCAAAAGACTCAGTTACAAGAATTGCTAGATAAAGGATTTGTACGTCCCACCTTTTCACAGTGGGGTGCACCAGTGTTGTTTGAGAAAAAGAAAGATGGCATTATGCGATTGTGTATTGACTACAGAGAACTTAACAAAGTGACTATTAAAATTAAGTATCCCCTACCTCGCATTGATGATTTGTTTGATCAACTACATGGTGCTTCTGTATTTTCAAAGATTGATTGAGGTCCAGTTACCATCAATTGAGAGTTAGAGATGAAGATATCCTAAAGACTGCCTTTAGAACTCGATATGGCCATTATGAGTTTCTGGTTATGCCATTTGGTCTAACCGATTCTCCAGCAGCATTTATGGATCTAATGAACAGAATATTTAAGGAATTCCTTGATAAGTTTGTTATTGTGTTCATTGACGATATTTTAGTATACTCACGATCTAGAGAAAAGCATATAGAACATTTGGGAACTACCCTTCAGATATTGAAAGAGAAGGAGTTATATGCTAAATTCAAGAAAAGTGAGTTCTGGTTAAAAAAAATGTCATTCCTGGGTCACATTGTTTCTCAAGATAGGATTTCTGTTGACCCTACAAAGGTTAAGGTAGTCAATAATTGGTCTAGACCTACCAATGTTATAGAGGTCAGAAGTTTTCTGGGTTTAGTTGGTTATTACAGAAGGTTTGTTAAGGGATTTTCTAAGATTGCTTTGCCACTTACACAGTTGACCAGAAAAATTAACAAGTTCATGTGGACTGATGAATGTGAAAAGGGATTTTAGGAATTGAAGCAAAGGTTAATTTCAGCACCAATCCTGACTATACCATTTGGTACAGAGGGGTTTGTTATTTATAGTGATGCTTCGAAACAAGGTCTAGGATGTGTTCTCATGTAAAATGGGAAGGTTGTTGCATATGCTTCAAGATAGCTCAAGGATTATGAGCACAATTATCGTACTCATGATATAGAATTGGCAGCAGTGGTATTTGCATTGAAGATTTGGCGACATTATCTGTATGGTGTTCATTATGAAATTTTTACCGATCATAAAAGTTTGAAGTATTTGTTTACTCAGAAGGAATTGAACATGAGGCAACGACATTGGTTAGAATTAGTAAAAGATTATGATTGTGACATCAACTATCATTCGGGAAAAGCCAATGTTGTGGTAGATGTACTCAGTAGGAAATCATCTGGAAATCTGACAACTTTACATGAGTTAAACAAACCCTTGTAGGAAGATTTATGTAGATCAGGCATTGAGTTGATCATTGGTAAATTATCTGCTATGACTTTGCAGTCCACTTTATTAGAGAAAATTAAATAAGGCCAGAATAAAGATCCTGAATTGGTTGGATATAAAGAATTAGTAGAGTCAGGCAAAAAGTCAGATTTTAGTATTTCTACTGAAGGAGTAATCAGATTCTAGGGTAGACTTTGTGTACTAGATGACAGAAGTATTAAGGAAGAAATTCTAGTAGAAGCGCACAATACTCCATATTCAGTCCATCCAGGTACTACTAAAATGTACAACAATTTGAAGCTTCTTTACTCGTGGGCAGGAATGAAAAAAGATATTTTCAAATTTGTGGAACGTTGCTTAACATATCAGGAGATAAAAGCTGAGCACAAGAGACCAGCAGGAGAGTTGCAACTGCTACCATTTCCTAAGTGGAAGTGAGAGGAGATTGCCATGGATTTTGTAGTTAGGTTACTAAAGACAGTATCTAGTCAAGATGCAGTTTGGGTCATAGTCGATAGACACACTAAGGAAGCTCATTTTATTCCGATTTCTATGAACTACTCCATAGATAAACTTGCAACATTGTACATTAAGGAGATTGTTAGGCTTCATGGGATTCCAGATTCATAATCTCAGATAGAGATACTAGATTTACCTCAAAATTTTGGGAGAATATACAACGATCTTTGGGTACTAAATTGAAATTTAGTACTGCATTCCATCCTCAGACAGATGCAGTTTGGGTCATAGTACTGCATCTCGTCAATATGCAGTTTGGGTCATAGTCGATAGACACACTAAGGTAGCTCATTTTATTCCGATTTCTATGACCTATTCCATAGATAAACTTGCAGCATTGTACATTAAGGAGATTGTTAGGCTTCATGGGATTCCAGATTCCATAATCTCAGATAGAGATGCCAGATTTACCTCAAAATTCTGGGAGAGTATACAACAATCTTTGGGTACTAAATTGAAATTTAGTACTACATTCCATCCTCAGACAGATAGTCAGGCTGAGAGGACTATTCAGATCTTAGAAGATATGCTGAGAGCTTGTGTCATGGATTTTCAAGGGTCATGGAACCATTACCTACCATTGATTGAGTTCTCCTATAATAACAGTTTTTAAGCGACGATTGGTGTTGCACCTTATGAGATGCTGTATGGAAGAAAGTGCAGATCTCTTATTCATTGGGATGAGGTTGGAGAACGACGTTATTTGGGTCCTGATATTGTTAGAGATACAACTGAAGCAGTTGAAAAGATCAAAAAACGTATAATAGTAGCTCAAAATAGACAGAAGTTTTACGCAGATCCGGAATGTCGACCTTTACACTTTTTTGTTGGTGATAAAGTATTTCTTAAGATTACCCCTATCAAAGGTGATATGAGATTTGAAAAGAAAGGAAAGTTGAGCCCGAGATTCATTAGTCCCTATGAGATCCTAGAGGAAGTTGGAAATGTCGCTTATAGGCTTGCCGTACCCCTGAGTTGTCAAGTCTACACAACATCTTCCATGTTTCTATGCTGAGAAAATATGTATCAGATCCATCCCATGTTCTTATCCAGGAGTCACTTGAACTAGATCCAAAGTTAACCTATGAGGAACATCCTGTTCAGATTTTAGATAGAAAGGAGAAAGAATTGAGAAACAAAAAGATTCCTGTGGTAAAAGTCCTATGGCAAAGCCATTTTGTAGAAGAAGCAACATGGGAACGAGAAGACGAAATGAGAAAGCAATATCCACAGCTATTTGGTAAGCAAATTTCGAGGGCGAAATTTTCATCAGAAGAGGAGGATTGTGATATCCCGAATTCCTAAATTATACCCAATTCCTCACCAAAAAAATAAGAAATTAAATAGTCAATAATAACATGACTCTACATCATTTATTTTAAAATTATATGTGCATTATTAGATAAGCATAAATTGTTTCATAGAAGTTGAGTTGAGAATTTTAAATATTTTTATTATAATCTTTATTTTTGTGAGTATTGACTATTGTTCACTAAGTAATTTTATAGTGAAATACTCATAACACAATCTCTGGTACAATTCTAACGTGTATTAAGTCTTTTTTTTTCGAAAATGGCATAGATTTTTGTATTGCTACCTATTATAGTTCTTCATTATATATAGCACGACTAAGATAATTATTTTATGCTAAAAAAGAAAAGAAAAGTGTGATTAGCTATGGAAATTAATATTTATTTTTGATATAAAAAGATGTGGTGATAAGAACCTTACTTGACTTGGTAACTATTTTGTGCAAAATTATTTTCAATATATTTAATTGCTGGCTAAGTTTGACATGCTCACATGTGGTTAGCTAATGTGCACACTTGAGTTCAGTAATTGATGAATAAGCATGTTCTATATATCTTATTATCTTAAATTTTGTATGTATATGAATAGTAAATATATATTAGATTACCTTCCGAAAGTATTAAAAAAAAAAGGTGAGGCACCGACTATGTTAAGTCGGCAGCTTCTAGAAGAAAATACGTATTATATTTAGCTTTACAATTGCCATTACCATATGAGTGTATATTAGTTTCTCCATATTCTCTAACTTGAGTAATATATATTCCCCACAATCCATTTGAACGCCGGTACTCAGAGTCAATACATTGTTGTCATAAAGTTCTCAATAACCTTAACTTCATTTAAGGGACACATCAGTTGTATTTTGAGTAAAGAGTATTTCATAGAGAAAGGTTTAAAAGCTCACATTCGAGGTAAGTAACATCACATCTGCAATGTAAGAAATTCTTTATTTTTGTGAATTTGTGGAATTTGTGGATATAGAATCTGTGGATATGTGTATATACGTATTTGTCATTCAGGTTTGCATGGGACAAGAACACATGGTATATTTATATTGCCTGATGAGTATTGGTGAATAAGGTGTGGCGGGCCAGTGCCCAAATATGTGATATGGTTCCTTCGGGGACACTCTGGTTCCTTTGAGAATACTCTGGTCCTTTTTGGGATGCTATGGTTCCGTCGGGAACGCTTTGACAGTGGTATGGGGTGGACCTCTACTGTACATAGAGGGATTCCCTGGGACTCAAGACCTCCATATAGCTCATAATATGTTATATATTCTCTGAGTAGCTCAGTATGCGATTCACGGTCTTGTTATGTAACAAAATATAAACAAGGATCCCAACCAAGTGATTATTTATTTCATATTTTATGCACTCTGTATCTACATATGTTACTTACTGAGTTTCATACTCACAAATATTCTTATATTACAGAGGGTACTGATGCTATGTGAGTTAGAGGAGGAGCGCCGACTTTCCAACCGCGGCTTATTTATATGAGCATTTTGACGCTGTGTTTTCCAGGTTGAGAATTTTGTACCTATTTTTAGTGTGTGTACATTATGTATATTTTTATGAGAGGTCCACAATGTGGGTATGTATATACGTATACATTAGTCTATGTATAATTATGAGAGGAATTTCCCTTTTTCTCTCAAAAAGTTTAAAAAGTATTTAATTTTCACTATTTTATCAGTTCTAAGTCGAGTAGCATCTCTTGATTTCACTAAATAATTATACTAATATTCTTACGTACGTGTGTGGAATCGGGGGATGTTACAAGAACATTTTTAGAAACCAAATTAATTTTTCCATTAAATTATTCATTTTAAAATTAATTGTAAAGTTTTAAAAAGTATTTAAAATAATTTCGGAATTCAGAAATAGGAAAACCTTAAAAAATTGTCAAAATGTTTTGCTGGGGGAGGGTGCACTCTGGTTTCGGGGCGGACGTTTAGGTCGTACTCTGACCAAACTCAAGCCAAATTTGGATGTGCAAAAATTGCTAAAATTTATAACGGCTAACTAGCAGATGAGTAGAGCTACACTTATAAACTTCTAGACATATACAAAATTATAGTTTTGAGAAAATATTATAAATAGAAGCTCACTTTTGTACCTTTACCAAACAATTCTTCACATTTAAAGCGTTCAAACATCTCTTATCCAACTTTGTGTGAAATTTTAGGTGATTTTAAAATGTAGAGCCAAACACTGATTAAATCTTTATCTTTGTATTATGTCTCCTTAGCTCCTAAATTATGTAAGACCATATTTGAAAAGACAGTTTGTGCGTGAGAAAGTTCACTTGTTCTTAGATAATCTATTTAGATGTGTTGAGGTTGGGATTAGTGTAAAAAAATAACCTGATTTAGATAAAATTATCATCAGATTCTAAACAATTCGAGTTAGGTGTAATAGAGTCTGAGTCAAAACTATTGTAAAAGTTTTGTGCCGGTAATTAAAAAACTATTTGGAAAAAAATTTCAAGAAAACGATATGCTGGTGATTAAAAAACATTTGAAAAATGATTTCAAAAAAATGATGTGCTGGTAATTAAAATACCATTTGAAAAAATGATTATCATAGTTTTGTAAATAAATCAAGAAAGCAGTGGATTTGTCGTATGAAAATATTTCTTGAAACTTTACAAAGCAAAATACAAGATTGATGAACTTACATAAATCAAATCATAGATCTTGGCCTAGATAAAACATGGAAATGATTTACCACTATGAATGTGATACCCAAGATTTTCACATACATAATAAGCCAATAATAAACATATTCATATTGCATTATAGACATATCAAGTAACTAGTATCAACTTTATAGTAAATTGCTCATTCCTTATTGTTAAATACTTTCGATATATATTATTATAGTAATGTTTATCGAAGTGTTCTCATATAGTGTAAAGGCTCAGTACTCTCAGAGAGAGAGCTTGGTGTGTGAAAGGGACAAAGAATATATTCACTAATATAATATAATGTACATACGCTTGATATTCATGTTTGCTGATAATTTAGTCAAATGGTAATTTTTGATAAAGTGCATTTTAAGCATTTTGGAGCCAAATTAAAAGTGCGTGTAACATGTCAAATAGCTTTTCTTTAATGTGTAGAACTTATTTATATATTTTTCAATATATTGGTGCCAGGTAAGCATGGGGTGGCATTCATTGTTTTAAATTACATTTTATTGCACTAAGCTAGATTAGATTTGGCTAAATCACGTAATGTTATTTTATGCATTCTAATAATTAGGTATTGATACTATGTTTGGCTTATTAATTGGAGTCTAATTGAATTATTTCTATATTTAATGATTGGTTATGGGGCTAAGTTCCCCCATATTGTAATCAGATTGGCCATATAGGATCATAAGTCGAAGTATGACTAGATTTCATCTTCTGAGCTAGGTTTCACCATTTTGCTATACACTTGAGTATATAGGAATGGCCAATAATATGGTGAGTAAGCCAAGAGTATTTAAAGCTGGACACACAGAAAGTTAGGGTCTGATATACCAAAAATACTCCTTAGAATTTAAGTTATGCCTTTTCTTAGCCATTAAGTATTGATTTTGGACTAAATCTAGTTATTTTCTTCTCCTTTTTCGCTAGTTATGACTTGAAACTCTGTGGCTCTTTTCTAGACTTCTTTCAACTTCTCTCAACCATTTCCAAGAGTTTTCAAGTGGTAAAACTCAAATCGGAGCTCAAGAAAGCAATATAGATCCAAACTAGTCAAGGTAAGTCTACTAGTTCTTCTTCGTAGGTTTTGTTTTCTTATTTCAATTCTCTACTTTATACCACTTAAATAATAGTTCTTCTAGGTCTTCTTGAGTCCTAAAATCAATTTCTAAGCCTTGAGAATCAATTTGATAGAGGTAGAAGATAAGAGATTCAGTAAAAGCTTAAACTAGTCAAGGTGAGATTTCTGTAGGTCAACAAATGCAATCTAATTCGAATAAGAAAGTTACATGTCCCAAAAGTGGAAAACCTTATAAAGGTGAATGTATTTTAAGTATTAAAACATGTTCTATATGTGGCAAGATAGGAAATTTTTCTAAGGATTGTCCCTCCACCTCTAGTGAATAAAAGAAAGTTCTAGCTCGTGTGTTTACCATGACTGTGATAGATATTGAGGTTGATCCATCAGTTGTAGCAAGTGAGATCTCTATCTTTGATATCCTCACAAACACATTAATAGATTTAGGGACTATACATTCATTTGCATGATTAGCATATGTGAGAAAATTGGACAGATTACCTGAAACTTTAAATTTAAGATATTGTATAACTATTACATTTGGGGAAGTGCTATATTCTAGTCAAGTTTTAAGAGTATATCCAACACAGATAGATGGTAAAGAGTTGTGGGCAGACTTAATAGTGTTGAATATAAAGGATTTTGAGGTGATTTTGGGTATGGATTGGTTATTTAAGTATCATGCTAGCACTGATTGTGATAATAAGAGAGTAATACTTCAACCATCTAATGAAGAGAAGTTTACTTTCCTTGGGTCGTCAAAGAAGAAAATGGTACCAATAATTTTAATGATAAAAGGAAAGAAGTTACTTGAGAACTGGTTATTTGGCAAATGTAATGGATACTAGAGAGGAACTGAAGATAAAGCTAGATAAAGTACCAGGTTAATGAATTTCTAGAGGTAATCCTAGAAGATCTACTAGGACTACTACCTAGTAGAGAGATAGAGTCTATTATTGACTTGCTACCTAGTACAACTCTTATTTCTAAAGCATTATATAGAATGGCTTCAATAGAGCTAAAGGAATTAAAGCTCCAATGTCATTTGTAAAGAAGAAAGATGGGACTATGAGGCTTTGTATTGATTGCAAAGTGCTAAATAAGGTCACAATCAAGAATAAATATCATCTCCCTAAAACTGATCGTTTGTTTCATTAGTTACAATGTGCTTCAGAATATTTTAAGATTGATTTGAGATCGGGATACTATCAACTAACAGTGAAGGAAGAACAATTTTAGAATAAGATACAGGTACTATGAGTTTTTAGTAATGCCCTTTGGCTTAAGTAATGCCTCAGCTGCTTTTATGGACATGATGAATAGAGTATTCAAGGAATTTCTAGATAGTTTTGTCATAGTATTTATCGATTTCATTTTGATATACTCATGCTTAAGAGAGGAGCACACGAAGCATTTGAGAACAGTTTTGAGAATATTGAAAGAAAAGCAGTTGTATACAAAGTTTAAGAAGAGTAAGTTCTAGTTGAAAAAGTTATCTGCTATCCCAAGATTAGCTAACCTAAGAGGGGTGAATTGGGTTTTAAAAACTTTTGTAAACTTTCCTAACAAGATAACTAGATTATGCAAATAATGAACAAAGCAAGTAAAAATAGCAAGTCAACAAATACAGTCTCAAAGTAAATAAATTAAAGAGATAGGGATAGAGATATTGCAAATGCTACTTTTACAAGGTTCAGCAAATACGACGCTTTGCCTACATCCCTATCCCTTGGCAACTTACTTTGAGCTTTTCACTATTAGATCAAAATTGTGGGTTTGATTAACCCTAATACAAATAGAGTGAATTCATCTTAGGCACACTCAAGCCTTTACAATAGTATTGACTCTGGCTCTATCATGCCTAACTTTAGATTATTTTGACTCTGGTGTCATTCTCACTTATAATTGAGTTATTATGAATCTTGTTCCAACCTCACCTCTCAAATACAAAGTATATGTTTGAATTGAAACGCTGAACAAAACATCTCTCCTCTATGTAATTTAATACAATGTAAGCTTAGGAAGAATAAGTATAAGCACAAGTTATGATCCAGTTTGGCTATATAATTTTGTGAAAAGTAATTAGAAGTTTGATCACAAAATATAGGTTATCAAGACTTGAAAGAGGGTTAAAAGCAATGTAGGATAGTTTAAAAAGATTGTTTGAGACTTAAAATAGCTCTATTTATAAGCTTATTTTAAAGCTAGTCGTTTTAAATAATTTAACACAGTTTCTAGAGTTTTCACTAGAATGGTAGAGTTTCTGGTAGACTCCCAAAAACTAGCGATTGGAAGTGCGGATACAATAGTCGAATTTAACTATTATTTTTTATTCCTTGCAAGGACCGGCAGACTACCTCTATTTATAGTAAACCACTGGTAAGTAGCGGTTGACCGGTGAGTCTATCGATTCCTTTAAAACAATAATTCTTTTATCCTCTTTCATAAAAATTGATCATACTTTTAAATTAGTATAGTTTAGCACCTTTTAAAGATTATAGAATTTATTTTAAAGGTGTACATAGTATTTTTCAAAAAGGATGAAAGTTTTGAAAAAGGCATAAGATTTTAAGTTTTTTAAAAAATATCTTTTTACAAAAAAAGGTTTGAGCCTATAAAAAATCATAAGATGTGCATACATAAACTCTCATATAAGACTAAATGATTTTACCCTTTTTCTAACTAGGTCTTGTATTTGATCTTTTATGCTCTTCATACTTCAAGCTCTTTTCTACATAGTCCATCTTGAGTGTCTTTTAAGATTTGTTCATCAATTTTCTACATACTCAAGTAGATTATTAATCTTTAATCATATGTTTTTTTATCATCAAAGTATGAGTGTAAGATTGAAACTTAACAAGGTCAACAATCTCCCCCTTTTTGAGGATAACAAACATTTGATTTATGCAAGAAGGGCTTGAGTCCAAAGTTTATTTTTTCTATAATAGAGACCCCTTAAAAAAATTTCTTCAAAGAGGATATGCTAAACAGATTTAAGGCAAAAGCCACTCCCCCTTAATTTTTTAAAGATTCAAAAAGAGCCTATATAATAAAAGAAAATTTTCCACCATTTTTTTATTTTTTCCTTTTTGATAAATCAATATACTTTCTCCCGCTTTAAGATCATAAAAAAAAATATGGAAGATATATATCTATATATAATTCATTCATAAAGACATCCATAAAATACATAAAATACCATCAACGTATCTATTACAAATAGTCCAAATAATAAAAATAGAAGAACTTAGAAACACACTAAGTTCATAAGGACACAAAAAAAGAATAAAACGACAGCTATAAAATATAAGGACACTTCCAGAAAGCATAGGGACATAAAACACAAGTAAAGGTAAAAGCTAAGGAAGGGGAAGTCTGAAATGAGTGTGAAGCATCCTCATCAAGTTCTCCTAACAAGCTCAAGAGGCTTGAAGTTCCACTTGAATAGCTTGAAAGTCTTGGGAGGATTGAAGTTGGGCTTACAATGTCTCAAAATGCTCAACATCATCAAGTAAAAGTTGTTAAAGATCAAGCAGAAGAGTATTTATCCTATTGTTGAGAGAATCAAAGGCCTCTTGAAAATTGACATGGGAAGGCTTATGAGGTGAAAAGGGTGGAGTAAAATCTATAAGAGTAGTAGACTAAGCATCTTGAGTGTGGTGCCCAAGATTCTCACATGTATACTAAGCCAATAATAAACATGTTCTAATTACATATTAGGCATCTAGAAGTTGTTAATACTACTTTCATAGTAACATGCTCATTCATTATGTTATGTGTATTTATATATATGTTATTATACTAATGATTGCCAGACTATGCTAATGCAGTGTAAAGGTTCAATACCCTCAGAGAGAGAGAGAGCTCGGTGTGCTAAAAGAACAAAGAATATAATTATGAAAGTAATACTATGTTTGCATTGTTAATTGCAGTGCAGTTGTTTTATTTGTATGCTTAATGATTGGTTAAGGGGCAAGGTTCTACCAAATTTCAATAAGATTGGCCATATAGGATCATAAGTCAAAGTATGACTAGTTTTCACTTTCTAAGTTATGATTCACCAACTTTGGCTACACTTGGGTGTATAGGAGTGACCAGCAACGTGCTGACTATGGTAAGGATGTTTTAGAGCTGGACACATGGAAAGTAACGTGTCAAATACCCAAAATACCCCTTAGAATTTAAGTTATACGCTTTTTAGCCACTAAGTGTTGATTTTGGGTCAAATCTGGTCATTTACTTTCCCTTTCTCTCCAGCCACGACCTGAAACTCTCCTATGATTTTTCTGACTTTTTTCAACTTCCTTCAAACATTTCCAAGAGTTTCAAAGTGGTAGAACTCAAATTGGAGCCCTAGAAAGCAAGATACACCAAAACTAGTCAAGGTAATTCTATTAAGTTCTTCTTTCTAGGTCTTGTCCTTTAATTTCAATGCTCTGCTTGTTCCCACTTTAATAATGGTTTCTTCAGGTCTTCTTAAGTCAAAAAATCTAATTCTAAGCCTAGAGAATCAGTTTGGTGGAGGTCGAAGGCAAGAACTCCAACAAAAGCTCAAACTAGTCAAAGTGAACATTATGTATGATTTTGAACTTATAGTTATTTTCTTTTGTGTTAGCCCTTATATCAAAGTAATTATTTGATTAATAATTGTCTTAGAAACCCTTATATATTTCTAGAATATAGAATTTAAGTGGAGAATGAAAGTTACACCAAGACCCCTAAATTTACTAATTGGGTATTCAAGTGTTTCTGTGGGTGTATTAAGCTTTCTATACTTCTAATCTGATTTTCTCAACTTTGCAATGGATATATCATGGATTCCATTATTTATTCCATTGATTTAGTTGCTGTTTGTGGCCATAAACAAGTGCACAAATTGTTTTCAACTTGTCTAAACCAAAAAAGATTTGAAATATGCTTTTATGTTATCTTAGATGTTTCTTTGATGTGTAAATGTGGGAATTGGATTGTTAATTGTTATTACAGGTTTAAAACTATGATTTAAATCATGTGAGAATATCCTAAAAATAGGAGAGATGCAGTCCAAATGTTTTTAAAATGAAATGGCCCATTTAGGAGAAAATGGACTAGAATTTACAAAACTATGTGTCATTTTAGACCATTTTGTGCTAATGAAATAACATTCATATTTTAATACTTTTGAATAATTTTTTCAATGCTAGTTATTGATTACCAAGTGCCTTAAGCGATTTATATATTTCCGAGTCATTTTAAGATCAAGTTTTCGAAATTTGTATAATTTATGATTTCGGTGTCATTCAAGTATCTTGATGCATTTTTTTGGCAAAATGTGCATATTGAATTATAGTAATTTATGACAGGTGATTAGCACACCAATTTCTAGAAGATATTAACTCTTTCCACTATCAATTTTTATTCAGGACACGTGTGGTGCCCAAGATTATTACATGCATCTTAAGCCAATAATAAATATGTTCTAATTGCGTATTAGGCTTCTAGACGTCGCTAATACTAGTTTTGTAATAACATACTCATTCATTATGTTATGTGCATTTACATACATGTTATTATACTAATGATTGTCGAAGTGTCCCAATGTAGGTAAAGGTTCAAGACTCTCAGAGAGAGAGCTCGGTGTGCTAAAAGAACAAAGAATATAATTATAAAAGTAATACTATGTTTGCATTGTTAATTGGAGTGTAATTGACTTATTTGTATGCTTAATTATTGGTTATGGGGCTAGGTTCCACTAAATTACAATAAGATTAGCCATATAGGATCATAAGTCAAAGTATGACAAGTTTTCACTTTCTAAGGTAGGATTCAACAACTTTTGCTACACTTGGGTGTATAGGAGTGACTAGCAATGTGGTGACTATGGTAAGGATGTTTTAGAGCTGGAAAAATAGAAAGTAATGTGCAAAATACCCAAAATACCCCTTAGAATTTAAGTTATACCTTTTCTTAGCCATTAAGTGTTGATTTTGGGCCAAATCTGGTTATTTGCTTTCCCTTTCTCTCCAGCCATGAATGGAAACTCTCCAATGCTTTTTCTAACTACTCTCAACTTCCCTCAAACATTTCCAAGAGTTTTCAAGTAGAAGAACTCAAATTGGAGCCCTAGAAATCAAGATAGACCAAAACTAGTCAAGGTAATTCTACTAAATTCTTGTCTCTAGGTCTTGTACTTTAATTTCAATGCTCCACTTGCTACCACTTAAATAATGGTTCCTTCAGGTTCTCTTCAGTCCTAAAATCTAATTATAAGTGTTGAGAATTAGTTTGGTGGTGGTAGAAAGCAAGAGCTCCAACAAAAGCTCAAACTAGTCAAGGTGAGCTCTATGTAGGATTTTGAATGCGTAGTTAATTTATTTTGTTTCAGCACTTAAAATAAAGCTATTATTTGATGAATAATTATCCTAGTAACCCTTATATATTACTAGAAACATAGAATTTAAGTAAGGAATTCAGGTTACAGCTAGAGCCCCAAATTTGCTAATTGCGTATTTAAGTGTTTCCGTGGGTGTATTAAGCTTTCTATACTTGTAATCTGATTTTTGTAACTTTCAATGGATATGTCATGGTTTATATTATTTATTTCATTAATTTAGCTGCTATTGGTAGCCATAGACAAGTGAACAAATTGTTTTAAACTTGTCTAGACCGAAAGAGATTTGAAATGTGCTTCTATGTTATCCTAGGTGTTTCTTTTGATTTGTATATGTGGGAATTGGATTGTTAATTGTTATTGCAGGTTTAAAACCATGATTTTAATCATGTGGGAATGTCCCTCAAATAGGGGAGGTGCTGTCCAAATATTTTTAAAATGAAATGGCACCATTTAGGAGCAAATGGACTTGTTTTTACAAAATGATGTGCCATTTTGGACCATTTTGTGCTAATAAACTAGCATTCATATTTTAATACTTTTGAACTATTTTTCAATGCTAGTTGTTGACTACCAAGTACCTTAAGTGCTTTATATACTTCTGAGTCATTTTAAGATCAAGTTTCCTAATTTGGTGAAAGTTGTTATTTCGGTCTTGTTCAAGTATCTTAATGCATTCTTTTTGTAAAATGTGCATCTTGAATAATAGTAATTTATGATAGGTGATTAGCACACCAATCTCTAGAGGATATTTACTCTCTCCACTATCAATTCCTATTTAGGAAACGAGGTAAGTAAAGACTTACAACTGCATCAGAAGAACTATATAGAAGATCTATTTATGTGAAACTTACTTATTCCTGAAAGTTATGAAATTGCATGTGCATGGCATGGTTTGATTGCAAATGGAGACTTTTATTATTAGAGTATTTGAAAGTGAGTGCTATTATACCAATTTTATAAGATAAGTTTTAATGGAAATTGTTAGTTTGTCGGAGCTGGAGGTAAGTCTGTTGATACAGACTCTCCAGTTAAAGCTGGATTTGCGGAACTTATAATATGTCTCATCAAAGCTGGACAATATTAGCGGGGTGTGGGATGCCGCTTTGATGAGGGAAGGAGTTTTCAAAAAGTAATCCTCACACAACGGTCACACCTTATTTTTAGTCTTGGCTAGAGTTTCCACCCAATGTTATCACGGCTTATCGACTTACGTGACAAGCAATGTGCTAAGGGGCCCAACTAAGAATAATTTTTAAGAAAAATACATGGAATCAAATGTTTAAGAAAGAAAAGGGTACAATGGGAACTTTATGAGATTTTAAAGCATTTATAAGCATGCATAGTTTTTACTTATCGAGTTTTAGCTCATTTTAGTCTTGTGATGCAAATGAGGAGGCACATTTTGGTATTGACTAGCTGGTTGCCTGGCTTGCCTTTTTGTCACCATGATCATATAGATGTAGATGAGCTTGACCTATGGGTGACTTTTGTTTTTTGAGATATTTTTATGTAATGTAAATACTACTGCTGATGGCTATAAAGACTGATGAAAACCTCTTTTGATTGTACATTTTGTGAAGACACTTTTAACAAGAAATAACGTGCAGTTGCTTTTGTTTAAAGGTGTCGTGCCCAAGATTTGCACTTATATACTAAGCCAACAATAAACTGGTTCTAATTACATATTAGGCATCTAGAAGTTGTTAATACTAGTTTCATAGTAACATGCTCATTCATTATGTTATATGCATTTACATACATGTTATTACACTAATGATTGTCGAAGTGTCCCAATGTAGTATAAAGGTTCAATACCCCCAGATAGAGAGAGCTTGGTATCCTAAATGAACAAATAATATAATTATGAAAGTAATACTATGTTTGCATTGTTAAATGGAGTGCAACTGACTTATTTGTATGCTTAATGATTGGTTATGGGGCTAGGTTCTACCAAATTACAATAAGATTGGCCATATAGGATCATAAGTCAAAGTATGACTAGTTTTCACTTTCTAATGTAGGATTCACCAACTTTGGTTACACTTGGGTGTATAGGAGTGACCAACAACATGGTGACTATTGTAATGATGTTTTAGAGCTAGACACATGGAAAGTAATGTGTAAAATACCAAAAATACCCCTTAGAATTTTAGTTATACCTTTTCTTAGCCATNACGACCTAAAACTCTCCAATACTTTGTCTAACTTCTCTTAACTTCCCTCAAATATTTTCAAGAGTTTCCAAGTGGTAGAACTCAAATTGGAGGCCTGGAAGGCAAGATACACCAAAACTAGTCAAGGTAATTCTATTAAGTTCTTCTTTCTAAGTCTTGTCCTTTAATTTCAGTTCTCTGCTTGTCCCCACTTAAATAATGGTTTCTTCCAGTCTTTTTATATTCTAAAATCTAATTCTAAGCCTAGAGAATCAGTTTGGTGGAGGTAGAAGGCAAGAACTCCAACAAAACCTTAAACTAGTGAAAGTGAGAATTAGGTATGATTTTGAACTTATAGTTAATTTCTTTTGTGTTAGCCCTTAAACCAAAGAAATTATTTGATTTATAATTGTCCTAGAAACCCTTATATATTGCTGAAATATAGAATTTAAATAGAGAATGCAAGTTACACCAAGAGCCCTAAATTTACTAATTGTGTATTCAAGTGTTTCAGTGGGTGTATTAAGCTTTCTATACTTCAAATCTGATTTTCTCAACTTGCAATGGATATATCATGGATTCTATTATTTATTCCATTGATTTAGTTACTGTTTGTGGCCATAGACAAGTGCACAAATTGTTTTCAACTTGTCTAAACCAAAAAAGATTTGAAATATGCTTTTATGTTATCTTAGATGTTTCTTTGATGTGTATATGTGGGAATTGGATTGTTAATTATTATTACAAGTTTAAAACAATGATTTAAATAATGTGCGAATATCCTAAAATTAGGAGAGATGCTGTCCAAATGTTTTTAAAATGAAATGGCCCATTTAGGAGAAAATGGACTGGAATTTACAAAATTATGTGTCATTTTAGACCATTTTGTGCTAATAAAGTAGCTTTCATATTTTAATACTTTTGAACAATTTTTTTCAATGCTAGTTATTGATTGCCAAGTGCCTTAAGTGATTTATATACTTCCGAGTCATTTTGAAATCAAGTTTCCTAAATTGGTAAAAGTTATGATTGTACATTTTGTGAAGACACTTTTAACAAGAAATAACGTGCTGTTGCTTTTGTTTAAAGGTGTCGTGCCCAAGATTCGCACATATATATTACGCCAATAATACACTAGTTCTAATTACATATTAGGCATCTAGAAGTTGTTAATATTAGTTTTATAGTAACATGCTCATTCATTATGTTATATGCATTTACATACATGTTATTACACTAATGATTGTTGAAGTGTCCCAATGTAGTGTAAAGGTTCAATACCCCCAGATAGAGAGAGCTTGGTGTGCTAAAGGAACAAAGAATATAATTATGAAAGTAATAGTATGTTTTCATTGTTAATTGGAGTGCAATTGACTTATTTGTATGCTTAATAATTGGTTATGGGGCTAGTAACTACCAAATTACAATAAGATTGGCCATATAGGATCATAAGTCAAAGTATGACTAGTTTTCACTTTCTAATGTAGGATTTACCAACTTTCGTTACACTTAGGTGTATAGGAGTGACCAGCAACATGGTGACTATTGTAATGATGTTTTAGAGCTAGACACATTGAAAGTAATGTATAAAATACCAAAAATACCCCTTAGAATTTTAGTTATNCACGACCTAAAACTCTCCAATGCTTTGTCTAACTTCTCTTAAATTCCCTCAATTATTTTCAGGAGTTTCCAAGTGGTAGAACTCAAATTGGAGGCCTAGAAGGCAAGATACACCAAAACTAGTCAAGTAATTCTATTAAGTTCTTCTTTCTAGGTCTTGTCCTTTAATTTCAGTTCTCTGCTTGTCCGCACTTAAATAATGGTTTCTTCCAGTCTTCTTATATTCTAAAATCTAATTCTAAGCCTAGAGAATCAGTTTGGTGGAGGTAGAGGGCAAGAACTCCTACAAAACCTCAAACTAGTGAAAGTGAGAATTAGGTATGATTTTGAACTTATAGTTAATTTCTTTTGTGTCAGCCCTTAAACCAAAGAAATTTTTTGATTTATAATTGTCCTAGAAACCCTTATATATTACTGAAATATAGAATTTAAATAGAGAATGCAAGTTACACCAAGAGCCCTAAATTTACTAATTGTGTATTCAAGTGTTTCCGTGGGTGTATTAAGCTTTCTATACTTCTAATATGATTTTCTCAACTTGCAATAGATATTTCATGGATTCTATTACTTATTCCATTGATTTAGTTGCTGTTTGTACCCATAGACAAGTGCAAAATTCTTTTTCAACTTATCTAAACCGAAAAAGATTTGAAATATCTTAGATGTTTCTTTGATGTGTCTATGTGGGAATTGGATTGTTAATTGTTATTGTAGGTTTAAAACCATGATTTTAAACATGTGGGAATATCCTAAAAATAGGAGAGGTGCTGTCCAAATGTTTTTAAAATGAAATGGCCCATTTAAGAGCAAATGGACTAGTTTTTACAAAATTATGTGCCATTTTAGACCATTTTGTGCTGATGAAATAGCATTCATATTTTAATACGTTTGAATAGTTTTTCAATGCTAGTTGTTGATTGCCAAGTGCCTTAAGTGATTTATATGCTTCCGAGTAATTTTAAGATCAAATTTCCTAAATTGGTAAAAGTTATGATTTCGGTCTCATTCAAGTATCTTGATGCATTTTTTTTAGCAAAATGTGCACATTGAATAATAGTAATTTATGAGAGGTGATTAGCACACTATCAATTCCTATTCAGGACACGAGGTAAGTGAAGACTTACAACTGCATCACAAGAATGATAGGGAAGATGTTGTTATGTGAAATTTACTCATTCTTGAAAGTTACAGAATAGCATGTGCATGACACGGCTTGCATGCAAATTGAGAATTTTATTATAAGAGTATTTAAAAATGAGTACCATTGTACCAATTTTATAAGATAAGTTTTTATAGCAATTACTAGTCCGTCAGAGCTGGGTAGGTAAATTTGTTGATGCAGACTGTCCTATTGAAGCGGGACAATATTAGCGTGGTGTGGGATGCCCCTTTGATGAGGGAAGGAGTTTTCAAAATCATCACACGACGGTCACACCTTATTTTTACTCTTAGCCAGAGTCTCCACACAATGTTATCATGGCCTATCAACTTACGAGACAAGCAATATGCTAAGGGGCCCAACTTTGAATAATTTTTCAGGAAAATGCATGGACTTAAATATTTAAGAAAGAAAAGGGCACAATGGGAACTTTATGAGATTTTACAACATACATAAGCATGCATAGTTTTTACTTACTGAGCTTTAGCTTATTTTAATCTTGTGATGTAGATGAGAAGGCATATTTTCGTCTTGAGTAGCTAGTTGCCTAGCTTGCATTTTGTCGCCATGATCATACAGATGTACACGAGCTTGACCTGTGGGTGACATTTTTGTTTTGAGTTATTTTCATGTAATGTAAATACTACTGCTGACGGAAAAATGGATTGAAACCTCTTTTAATACATTTTGTAAAGTCACTTTTAGTAAGAAATGCCATAGAGGAAGATGTTCCAAAAACAACTTTAAGAACTAGATATGGACACTGTGAGATTTTAGTGCTGCCCTTTGACTATTAAGTTCTGCTTTCTAGGTCTTGTCCTTTAATTTCAATTCTCTACTTGTTCCCACTTAAATAATGGTTTCTTCAGGTCTTCGTAAGTCCAAAAATCTTATTCTAAGCCTAAAGAATCAGTTTAGGGGAGGTAGAAGGTAAGAACTCCAACAAAATCTCAAACTAGTCAAAGTGAGCATTTTGTATGATTTTGAACTTATATTTAATTTCTTTGGTGTTAGCCCTTAAATCAAAGCAATTATTTGATTAATAATGGTCCTAGAAAACCTTATATATTGCTAGAATATAGAATTTAAGTGGAGAATGCAAGTTACACCAAGAGCCCAAAATTTACTAATTGTGTATTCAAGTGTTTCTGTGGGTGTATTAAGCTTTCTATACTTCTAATCTGATTTTCTCAACTTGCAATGGATATGTCATGGATTCTATTACTTATTCCATTGATTTAGTTACTGTTTGTAGCCATAGACAAGTGCACAAATTGTTTTCAACTTATCTAGACCAAAAAAGATTTGAAATATGCTTTAATGTTATCTTAGATGGATTTTTAATTGTTATTGCAGGTTTAAAACCATAATTTTAATCATGTGGGAATGTCCTAAAAATAGGGGAGGTACTGTCCAAATCTTTTTAAAATGAAATGGCCTATTTAGGAGCAAATGGACTAGTTTTTACAAAATTATGTACAATTTTAGACCATTTTGTGCTGATGATGTAGCATTCATATTTTAATACTTTTGAACAGTTTTTTTCAATGCTAGTTGTTGATTGCCAAGTGCCTTAAGTGATTTAAATGCTTCCGAGTCATTTTAAGATCAAGTTTCCTAAATTGGTAAAAGTTATGATTTCAGTCTTATTCAAGTATCTTAATGCATTTTTTTGGCAAAATGTGCACATTGAATAATAGTAATTTATGACAGGTGATTAGCACACCAATCTCAAGAGGATATTGACTCTTTCCACTATCTATTCCTATACAAGACACGAGGTAAGTAAAGACTTACAACTACATCACAAGAACGATAGGGATTACAACTACATCACAAGAACGATAGGGAAGATGTTGTTATGTGAAACTTACTCATTCCTGAAAGTTATGAAATGGTATGTGCATGACACGTTTTGCATGCAAATTGAGAATTTTGTTATAAGAGTATTTAAAAGCAAGTACCATTGTAATAATTTTATAAGATAAGTTTTAATAGCAATTGCTAGTCTGTCGGAGCTGGGTAGGTAAGTCTGTTGATGCAGACTCTCTTGTTGAAGCGGGACTTGCGGATCTTATGATTTGTCTCGTTGAAGCGGAACAATATTAGTGTGGTGTGGGATGCCCTTTTGATGAGGGAAGGAGTTTTCAAAAACCTCACATGACGGTCACACCTTATTTTTACTCTTGGCCAGAGTCTCCACCCAATGTTATCATGGTCTATCGACTTATAGGACAAGTAATATGCTAAGGGGCCCAACTATGAATAATTTTTAATGAAAATGCATGGACTCAAATGTTTAAGACAGAAAAGGCTATAATGGGAACTTTATGAGATTTTACAACATACATAAGCATGCATAGTTTTTACTTACTGAGCTTTAGCTCATTTTAATCTTATGATGCAGATGTGGAGGCATATTTTGGTCTTGAGTAGCTGGTTGCCTGGCTTGCATTTTGTTGCCATGATTATATAGATGTAGACGAGCTTGACCTATGGGCGATATTTTTGTTTTAAGATATTTTTTTTGTAAGGTAAATACTACTACTGATGGCAAAATAGACTGGTGAAAACCTCTTTTAATCGTACATTTGTAAAAACACTTTTAACAAGAAATGCCATGAAGTTACTTTTGTTTAAAGGTTTTAGAAAGTTCAAAATTGCCCACCTTTTTATCAAATAAAGATATGGTAGAACAAAGAATAATACTTCATAGTTTGACTATATATAATAATATGGTTAAACTAAGGGATGTAACAATGAGCAACAAGAGCCTCTAGAGCAACAAGAACAGTTTGGCCCTTACAAACCCATTAATCATTTACCCAGATAAAACCCATAAGCTGCAAGGATTTTTAATTGACCTCATCAAAAATCTTCCAGATATTTCAATCATCTAATGTGTTGATCTTAAAGTGTTGAAAATATTGCGTGAAGATCATACCATAAGGAAGAATACTACCATTATCTTTGTTGTAACTGACTTACATGGTAGATTAGACTATTAGATAGGTGAGATCAATTTTTCTTCCAACTAAAATGGAATTTATGAGGCAAATGTCCATGAAGGTAGGTTCATCTAAATGACCGACTCGAGGTATGGCATACAACTTGAGAAACATAAAGAGGATTCTTGCTTCAATAGTAAGGTCGGTAATTCTAGGTTTGGGTGAGAATCAATCAGGAAGAAAAATTCTTTATTAAAGCCTCTTGTGGTCAAAACCATCAAAGACAGGCCAAGTGTTGGAGATAATCAATCTATAGCCCTCCATGGGTAAATCAAAGAGCCTATTGAGCAAGTCTTGAGTTATAGTATAGTCAATCCCTTTAAGACTACCATGAATCCCATGAATACCTA
Organism: Parasponia andersonii; assembly: GCA_002914805.1. Lineage (NCBI taxonomy): Eukaryota > Viridiplantae > Streptophyta > Magnoliopsida > Rosales > Cannabaceae > Trema > Trema andersonii. Next base: position 32,137 of record JXTB01000339.1, on the reverse strand, counting down.
GTATGGTATGAGCACTAGCATAGAAGCCTTGAACCAATCTCCCATACTCAGTCTTTCTAATTTGGCAAAAGGATGTCCACTCCATTCATTCCATCAAATATTCAAACCTAACACATGCTAGATGAATAAAATTGTATGTTCTACCCCAAATTATTGTTTTCTTAGACATAAGTTCTTTATATCTATGCATAAGAATTGGGTTTTTCAGGAAGAGGTATATCAAACCTTAATTTTGATCGTTGTTCATCCTCTCCTAGTCATGGAGCTTTGCCTCATTTCCTTGAACTTTCACCTCTTGGAGCCATTGGAAGAAAGAAATAAAAGGATGAGAAGAAGGAAGAGGGCAAACATTTCTAGGTTTTAAATAAGAAGAATCAAGAAAAAATAAAGGGAAAAAACAAGAAATAGCGATGATTGGAGACAGAAAAAGATGATGGGGATATCATAATCTTAGATTCATCCTGCCATTCAAATATTTCAATATTCTTTCAACATCACTAAGATGTGATTCCTAAGGATTTTATTGAAATCTAGCATATAAGCATAAACTAAACATTATATCTAGTCTACTAGCCATTAAGTAAAGTAGTGATCTAATCATACCTCAATATTTAAAGATATCCATAACTTTACCATTTTCATGTTTGTCAATTTTGATTGAAGAGCTCATTGGTGTTCCCATAGTCTTTGAATGCTCCATCTCAAACTTCTATAGTATATCCTTGATATATTTTGATTAGTTAATAAAAATGCCTTCTTTGCTTTGTTTAATTTGGAGACCAAGAAAGAAATTTAGCTCTCCCATCATGCACATTTCAAATTTTTTATCCATACATTTTTAGAAATCTTCATGAAAAGATATGATAGTAGCACCAAAAATAATATCATCAACATAAATTTGTACTACCATAATATCAATCCCATCTTTTTGATAAAAGGAATAGTATATGCTTTTCCTATTGAAATTCCATTTGAAATTAAAAACTTGCTCAATCTATCATACCAAGCTCTAGGAGCTTGTTTTAGATCATAAAGAACCTTCTTCAATTTAAAAACATGGTCTAGATACTTACGATTTTGAAAACTGAGCGGTTGAGCCACATATACTTCTTTTAAAATGTTTCCATTTAAAAAGGCACTCTTTACATCCATTTGATAGAAAATAAAATCCTTATGGCATGCAAATTCTAAGAGTATCCTAATGGATTCTAATCTTGCTACGGATGCAAAGGTTTCATCATAATCGATTCCTTCTTCTTGATTGAAACCTTGGGCCACTAATTTAGCCTTGTTTCTCACATCATATCATAATTATCAACTTTGTTTCTAAAGACCCTCTTTGTTCCATTAACTAATTTATCTTTAGATCTTGGAACTAACTCCCAAATATCACCTTTTTCAAGTGGATTTAATTCTTCTTGCATAGCTAATATCTAAGATTCATATCTTTCGACATCTTTAAAACTTTTGGTTCAATTTGAGAAAGAAAAGTCGTATTATTACAAATATTTCTAAGTTATGCTCTAGTCATGACACCTTGCAAAGGGTCCACTAGAATTTGGTTTTTAGGATGAGCATGACTAAATCTTAAATCTTGAGGAAGAGTAGCGGGATTTGCGGATTTTATGATGTGTCTTGTTGAAGCGGGATAATATTAGCACGGTGTGGGATGCCCCTTTGATGAGGGAAGGAGTTTTCAAAAATCTCACACGATGGTTGCACCTTATTTTTACTCTTGGCCAGAGTTTCCACTTAATGTTATCACAGTCTATAGACTTACAGGACAAGTAATGTGCTGCAGGGCCCAACTAAGAATAATTTTTGAGGAAAATTCATGGACTCAAATGTTTAAGAAAGAAAAGGGTATAATGGAAACTTTATAAGATTTTAAAGCATTCATAAGCATGCATAGTTTTTACTTACTGAGCTTTAGCTCATTTTAATCTTGTGATGTAGATGAGGAGACACAGTTTGGTATTGACTAGCTAGTTGTCTAGCTTGTCTTTTGTCGCCATGATCATACAGATATAGACGAGCTTGACCTGTGGGCGATATTTTTGTTTTGAGATATTTTGGTGTAATGTAAATACTACTACTGATGGCAAAATAGATTGGTGAAAACCTCTTTTGATTGTAAATTTTGTAAAGACATTTTTAACAAAAAATGTCGTACAGTTGCTTTTGTTTAAAGGTTTTAGAAGGTTCAAAATTGCCCACCTTTTTATCAAAACAAAAGATATGGTAGAACAAAGATAATACTTCATAGTTTGACTATATATGACATTATGGTTAAACTAGGGGGTATTACAATTACGTTTGTAGTTCTTAATAACAAGATTCAAAGAATTTATAGGCTTCTCAAACTCTAAAACATCCTAAGTTGTGTTATTTTAGTCATATATCTAAAAATCCCATCTCTCAAGTACTAGATTCTAGAAACCAAAATATCACAATGGTTGCTAATTAATTGAGAAACATAAAGAGCAAAATAACACAAAGAAACTAATGGAAATCATCACAAAATTGATATTGAAAATTAAGACATAGTTTCAAGTATAGGTCACATTATTCCTCCTCATAAAATGCTTAGTTCAAAATGAAAAAGAATAAAAACAAGCTGAATAAGAACAACATCATGAAAGGAAGAGATGAAAAAGAAAAACTCTTTTCATTTGGTGAGATTCTCTTTACATCCTCTTCTTCATTCTTTTTGTCCCTTGAAAATAGCTGAGCAAGCTATGAAAAATGCCTCCCAAGATATCTCTCTCAGATCTCACAAGATCCTATTTATATTTTCTTGGTGGCTAGGTCAAATCTGATTAAAATAGGCTAGAACATGTGCCAACATCGTAATTCCTAGGTATATAATGCCATGACGCTGAAGAAATCATTGTACAGCACCACATGACAGCACTGTAGTGCTAGGTATACAACGTCGCGGCACTGGGACAAAAAAAGGTAGCATATTCCAAAACATTAAGCATTGTGGTGCTACCTACACAGCTTTGTGGTTCTTGAGAGTCTGCCTAAAATGCCTCAATTTGTTCTTTATCAACTTAGTGAGCTTATCCAATACTTTTATAAATATTCAAAACCTGAGAGAAATAAATAAAAATACCAGAACTAAGAGAGAAATCAAAGAAATTAAGAAAATAGGGAGATAAAATCATAACAAAATAAGTGAATAAAATTCACCTGTCAATTTCTCCCAAAATTATTTTTCTGCTAATCCTTGAGCAAAACAGATTGAAAAGAAAGAGAAAAAGGAAGAAAAAGAAACAACATAAAAATAGAATGAAAATAAAAGGAAAATGCAAAGTTGAGAGGAAAAATACTAAAGAACATCAAAAGCCGTTTTAGTTGAATCACCCACAAACCTTGAAGATTGTTCGTAATTGTACCTCCAAAAGAATTACTAAATATTGACAATATCTAGAATTTTAACTCTACATTAGTTATGCCCTCCTATTCAATTTCTTCCATTGAAGTGTTGTGTGAAAATAGCCAAAATACATTCAATTGCTTTTAACCCGGATCAGTTTATGCACACTATTGACATGAAATTTGATCTTTAAGACAAGAATCTCATCTTTCTCTATAGGCTTGTTTTGCTAACTATTATCCACTAATGTAGACTATACATCACTGAAGATCAATAGAGCTTTCTAAAGCTTGTAATGTAAGGTTAGGGTAAGGGTGGGATGATAAAGGCTTTTTATGGTTTAATCGCCCTAGATTACACATGTTTTATTTCCCAATCTTACTTCTTTACGACCTTTGAATGAGGCAATATACTCTCCCCTAAGCTTAACTTTTACCTTAGTAACTCCAATTACAAAATGAGCTCTTAATATAAGGCTATACCCTCAAATCAGTTTATATATATATATATATATATATATATATGAGAGTATAGCATTATTCAAATGAAACACACTCTCTTCAGTATTCCACAATCACCTATTTTTCTATATAAGTAACCACAATTACATCAACTATTTTCACATGTGCTCAAGATATAGAGTGGGGAATTGGAAAATATTTAGAAGTTAGGCTCATAGTGTGGAAGTCAAGAAGATGATTTTAAGCTCCATGGGGGTTGAGTAGGGTTTTTCTAAGCATCAGGGTAGGCTTGAAAAAGCTTAATTGATCCGAAAATGACCTAAATCATATCTCTAGTTATGTGTAGCCTTGGATTTTGCCTCAAATAGCTTTCAAAAAAATTCTATAATTCGATGAGATCTTAAGTAAACTTCTAATTCGCATAAACTTTCTCTAAGTGTTAGGTATATTAAATAAGTGTTTCTACAGTAAAATTTCAAGAGGGTATGAACTAAATCAAAGTCAAGCACATAGATTAGGGGAATATCTAGTACTATCCAAGACCTACTTTCCATTCAATCAAATTTCTTATTATTAGCCAAAAAGGGTAAACAAACTAAGCCAATTTTTTTTTAAAAGAAAACAAAGCTAAAAACAAAACACATAGCAAAGAAAATTAAAACACTAAATAAAGAAAAATATAAATACTCCCCCAAACTTAAAATGAACATTGTTCTCAATGAAAAAATAAAATAGATAAGAAAGGTTAGAGAACTCCCCTTGAAAGTAGGCACCAGATGTCTTCGCCATCATCATTGTGAGGTAGAGGTGGAGGTGAAAGGAAGGTGCTAGCAGGTAGGTTTCTAAGTCGCCAAGCAAACAATGACAACTTCCTCACCAAAGTCACATTATCTTTGATATGAACACCTTGTGCACCAAGTGGGTTATGATGAACGTCTAATTATGTACATTTATTATGGGATTAGATCATCATTATACAATTAGAGTTTCATTAAATTACCTAATTTAAAGCATATTTGTAGACATAGGCATAAAAGCAAGAATTACCTCTAATTTATGCTAAATATTTGTTTCTACACAAGTTTCGTAAAATAGGCACAGATTCTAAAATACATGGGATTTTGATCCAATTCTTGAACTCATGGATTTTGGACTCAATTATTCACTAAGTTAAATTCACAAGATCTGCCCAAATTATTTTGAAATGGGTCTCAAATGGACAAAATTATAAATTGGACTGCACTCACGTTCAGCCCGACACCCTTTATTTTTTAGCCCATTCTGACCTTATTACAATCTCAAATGGAGTGATTCTTGATGCTATGGATATGTACACAAAATTATCTAGATGATTTGTTCTTTGAGAAAATTCAAAAGAAGCTGAAATCTTGGTAAACATATCGGATCTTCCCACATGATAAGATCAGCAACCGATTTTGACTCAGCAGAACCTAATTTCACCAATTTTGCTATAAGTCAATAAATACATCTCAAATGGATGGAATTTTGGTGGCATAAGACTCCTAAGAGATAAGGCTTCAAGTTTTTATCGTTGATCAAGACATTTCTCGTCCAAATTCATGAAGTTTCAGATACATCTTTGGGAGGGACTAAATCTGCCAAAACAAGTTTCCAAGCTCTTGTCTTTAGTTTACAAATTTGACTTTGTATCTCTAAATTTTCCTATAAATAGATGCTTAAGCTACGCTTAGGAGGCATTTTGATTTTGTAAACTAGATCACTCTCTTTTATTCTCCTCTTGTTATTCATGATATTCTAATCTTGCTTTGCCTTCAAAATAGTAATAGTTTTATGTTTATAATTATGTTCATATTGTGTTCATAATTTTTATTCTTCTTCATTATGTTTACTTAATCTTACATGTTGCTAAGGTGAAAGGGTGAATCTCTTGGGGGAAAGACAGGTATAATCTAAATTCTAGGTAGACTTCATTGTTTATATCCTTTAATTATTGTTATATATGTGCTATTTAATTTTCTTAATCAATCTTAATACCCTCCTTGTTAAGTGGTGGGTTTTGATTTATTGTAGTCAACCTTTGGCACAACAAATACTTAATTCCTTTTGTACCGATTGTGCTAGGAAGGAATTTTGATTTGTTGTAGACATAAGATGGCACCATCAATGCTTGACCACATTTGCAAGTGTTGGCGTTATCAAAGAAGGTAATTAAGAAAACTAATCTAATCACACAAATAACTAATAATGTACCTTTAATGATTAATCTTCCGATTGGAACCTCCGTTGTGTCTGGATTCCAATTGAGTGATAAAAGATCTTAGGTTATACTTATTTGATGTACCCAAGAGTGGATCCCCTAATCTTAGCAACTGTTTAATTCTGCAACTTTATATCATTATATTTTTGTCACTTTTTTCATATTGTCATAATCATCCTACAACGTACTTTCTTCCATCATCTTTATTCCTGTAATATATGTATTATAGTCTTGTATTATTCACTAACCTTCCTGTGGATCGACCTTAGTCTTACCGAGTAATTTATTTCTTTGACACTCCTGCTCTTGGGAAAATACTTCATTAATTTGAATCAGTCAAGTTTTTGGTGCCATTGCCGGGGAGGTAAAGTTTATTCTACAAGCCATAATTTCATTTATTTTTCTTTTAATTTTCTTCTTATCTCTTTCCTTCTTCATTTTCTTTCTTAGTGATAAAACAAAAATATCCTTTTTTTTTTCATATGTATGAAAGTTTGGTCATGCTCATCAAGTGGTAGACTTATTAGGATGCCTTTATTTTCTCTTGAAAATATGGCCGAAAATCAAATTGACCAAGGAGATAATCATTCTATACATAATGACCAAGATAGACCTAGGACACTAAGAGACCACATGAATCCCACAAGAATAGGTGCACCCTCATGTTTAGTTTTTCCTCCTGATGCACCTCATTTCAATTTCAAGCCCGGTATCACTCAACTTTTACCAACTTTTCATGGCTTAGATTCAAAAAATCCATATTTGCATTTAAGGGAATTTGAAGAGGTGTGTAATACTTATAATGACCAAAATTGTAGCAAGAACACCATTAGACTTAAGCTTTTCCCTTTTTCATTAAAAGATAAAGCTAAAACGTGTCTACAAAATCTTAGGTCGGATTCTATTGGTTCTTGGGATGAAATGCAACAACAGTTTTTAAAAAAAATTTTCCCTCCTCACCGAACAAATTCTTTTAAAAGACAAATCACCACTTTCACTCAAAAACAAGGAGAAACATTTTACCAGTGTTGGGATAGGTATAAGGAATTACTTAATACTTGTCCTCACCATGGTTTTGAAACATGGAGGTTAGTGTCACATTTTTATGAGGGATTAACACCTAGAGATAGGCAGATGGTCGAAATGATGTGTAATAGTACTTTTGAAGATAAAGATCCCAATGAGGCAATTGAATACTTAGACTTACTAGCTGAAAATGCACAAAATTGGGACACTGTGGGAACTTGTGAGGCACCTACCAAAATTGAACCCTCTGTATCTAGTGGAGGCATGTATAACCTTAGGGAAGATCATGAGTTCCAAGCCAAACTTGCATCCTTAGCTAGAAAAGTCGAGGCACTTGAAAGGAAAAAGAGTGGTCAAGTGAAATCTGTGCAAGAAATTGTGTGCCATATTTGTGAAACTAATGATCACTCAACTAATGACTGTCCAACTTTGCCTTCTTTTAAAGAATGTCTTCATGAGCAAGCTAATGTCTTAAACACATTCAAAAGATCAAATTCTAATCCATATTCTAAAACATATAATCTTGGTTGGAGAAATCACCGCAATTTTAGTTGGAGGAATGATAATCATGCACAATCTTCACAACCACCATTTCATACACAATAGAATTTTCAAAATCCTCAAGGTTATGCACCTTACATACCTCCTCCTAGGAAATTTTTTTAAGAAACATTGTATTCATTCATTGAAAAGCAAGAGTCTATCAATACTAAAAATGCCCAAACTATGGCGGATTTGAAAGATATTCTTGCAAAATTTGCGTCTGCTCTCCAAATTCAAGAGAAAGGTAAGTTTCCCTCTCAACCACAGCAAAACCCCAAGGGACAATTTAATTCACATGCAGGATCCTCTGGAGGCCAACCCAGGGATCAAGTCAAATCAATCATTACTCTTCGTAGTGGTAAGATTGTTGAAAAATCTATTCTTGAACCTTGTGAGAAAGATGATGAATCAAACTCTAAAGGTATGGAAGAGGTTAAACCTATACCCTCTAAAGAAAAGATTGAATCCTCTCATCCTCTCCCATTTCCTCATGCTTTGAATAATTCAAGGAAAGTGAATCACAATCCTGAAATTTTTGAAATCTTCAGACAGGTAAAAATCAATATCCCTTTATTGGATGCTATTAAACATGTACCATCTTATGCTATAAAGACCCTAGTTGTCCTACAATTTCATGTGTTATTGGTGAACAAAAAATTGAACAAGCCTTACTTAATCTTGGAGCTAGTGTGAATTTACTTCCATATTCAGTTTATCAAAAACTCGATCTAGGTGAGTTAAAATCAACTTCTGTCACTCTTTTGCTTTCCGATAGATCAGTTAAAATCCCAAGAGGAATAGTGGAAGATGTGTTAGTTCAAGTTGATAAATTCATATATCTTGTGGATTTTATTATCTTGGATACACAACTTGTTGAGGTAAGTAATCCAATTCTGTTATTTTGGGATGACCATTTCTAGTAACTTCTAATGCTTTGATTAATTGTAGGAATGGAGTGACGAAGCATTCATTTGGGAATATAACACTTGAACTTAATGTTTTCAACTTGTGTAAGCAACCACATGAAGAAGATGAAATTGAGGAGGCTAACATGATTGAAACCATCTTAAGAGATTGTGTTCAAACAAGGAGTAATTTAGATCCATTGGAAGTTTGTTTAGTCAATTCATTTGAATCAAGTATGCATTTGGATCATGATATCTCTAATATATGTTCTTTACTTGACTATTCTCAAGGAATAGAAAACAAAGGATGGAGGCCAAGATTCGAAGAATTACCACCACGTTCCAATAAAACAATGCCGTCAAGTATTGCATCACCCAAGCTTGAGTTGAAACCATTGCCATCTGATCTCAAATACTACTTTTTAGGGGAAGATGAGACTTTTCAAGTAATAATCTCTTCCAAACTCAATGAACACCAAGAAGGTAAGTTATTAGAAACTTTGAAAATGCATAAATCTGCTTTAGAATGGACCATAGCTGACATAAAGGGAATAAGTCCTTTGATTTGCACACACAAGAATTTTCTAGAGGAAAATAGCAAACCCACAAGAGAAATGCAAAGAAGGCTTAATCCTAATATGAAAGAAGTAGTGAGAAATGAAGTCATTAAGCTCCTAGATAATGGAATTATTTATCCTATTTCTGATAGTAAATGGGTAAGTCCTACCCAAGTTGTACCTAAGAAATCCAGAGTTACTGTGGTCAAAAATGAAAATAATAAATTAATTCCAACAAGGACTATTTCTGGTTGGCGTGTGTGTATTGACTACAGGAAACTCAATTCAATGACTAGAAAAGACCATTTTCCTTTATCTTTTATGGATCAAATCCTTGAAAGAGTTGTAAGACATGGATTTTATTGTTTCCTAGATGGGTATTTAGGGTACAATCAAATTGAAATAACGCTTGAAGATCAAGAGAAAACAACTTTTACATGTCCATTTGGTACATTTGCTTATTGTAGGATGCTTTTTGGATTATGTAATGCACTAGCCACATTTCAAAGATGCATGCTTAGCATATTTAGTGATATGGTTGAACATTTTCTTGAAATTTTCATGGATGATTTCTCTGTTTTTGGTGATTCTTTCGATGAATGTCTAATGAACTTAGAGAAAGTCTTGAAAAGGTGTGAAGAAAAGAATCTTGTACTTAATTGGGAAAAATGTCATTTCATGGTAACCAATGGGATTGTTCTTGGCCATATTGTTTCATCAAAAGGAATTGAGGTAGACAAGTTAAAAATTGAATTAATTTCCAACTTGCCTACACCAAAGTGTGTAAGAGATGTTAGATCATTCCTAGGACATGCTGGTTTTTATAGGAGGTTTATCAAAGATTTTAATATAATATCTAAACCATTGTGTAACCTTTTATCTAAAGACAATAATTTTGAATGGACTAAAGAATGTGAAGAAGCATTTATTAAGCTTAAAAAATTGCTCACCTCTGCTCCTATCATTCAACCACCCGATTGATCTCTTCCTTTTGAAATAATGTGTGATGCAAGTGACTATGCTCTTGGTGCTGTGTTGGGACAACAAAAAGATTGTAAGCCACGTGTGATTTACTATGCAAGTAAGACTTTAAATGATGCTCAAATAAACCAAAAAAGAATTACTTGCAGTAGTATTCGCTTTAGAAAAATTTTGTTCTTATCTTGTTGGTTCACCAATAATTGTCTTTAGTGATCATGCGGCATTAAAATATCTTCTCTCTAAGAAGGATTCCAAGCCAAGATTGATACGGTGGATCTTATTGCTTCAGGAGTTTGATATCGCAATCAAGGATAAGAAAGG
>JXTB01000339.1:0-18418 GCA_002914805.1 Parasponia andersonii | reverse complement strand
TAATTACTAGGGACTAGTAATAAGCTGGTTAGGGGGTGTGATGAACGTCTAATTGTGTACATTTATTATGAGATTAGATCATCATTATACACTTAGAGTTTCATTAAATTCCCTAATTTAAAGCACTTTTGTAGACATAGGCATAAAAGCAAGAATTACCTCTACTTTGTGCTAAATATTGTTTCTGCGCAGGTTTCGTAAAATAGGCACAAATTCTAAACTACATGGGATTTTATCCGATTCTTGAACTCATGGATTCTGGACTCAATTATTCACTAATTCCAATTCACAAGATCTGCCCAAATTATTTTGAAATGGGTCTCAAATAGACAATATTATAAATTGGACTGCACTCACGTACAGCCCAATACCCTTTATTGTTTTGCCCATTCTGACCTTATTACAATCTCAAATGGAATAATTCTTGAGGCTATGAACACGTACACAAAATTAGCTAGATGATTTGTTCTTTGAGAAAATTCAAAAGAAGCCGAAATCTAGGTAAAAATATCGGATATTTTCACATGATAAGATCAGCAACCGATTTTGACTCAGCAGAACCTAACTTCAACAATTTTGCTATAAGTCAAGAAATACATCTCCAATGGATGGAATTTTGGTGGCATACGACTTCTAAGAGATAAGACTTCAAGTTTTTGTCCTTGATGAAGACATTTCTTGTCCAAATTCATGAAGTTTCAGATACATCTTTGGGAGAGACTGAATCTGCCAAAACAAGTTGCCAACTTGCTCTTATCTTTAGTTTACCAATTTGACTTTGTATCTCTAAATTTTCCTATAAATAGATGCTTAAGCTAGGCTTAGGAGGCATCTTGATTTTGTAAACTAGATCACTCTCTTTTATTCTCCTCTTATTATTCATGATATTTTAATCTTGCTTTGCCTTCAAAATAATAAGAGTTTTATGTTTATAATTATGTTCATATTGTATTCATACTTGTTATTCTTCTTCATTAGATTTACTTAATCTTACATGTTGCTAAGGTGAAAGGGTGAATCTCTTGGGGGAAAGATAGGTACAATCTAAATTCTAGGTAGACTTCATTGTTTATATCCTTCAATCATTGTTATATATATGCTATTTAATTTTCTTAATCAATCTTAATACCCTCCTTTTTAAGTGGTGGGTTTTGATTCATTGTAGTCAACCTTTGGCACAACAAATACTTCATTCCTTTTGTATCGGTTGTGCTAAGAAGGAATTTTGATTTGTTGTAGACATGAGGTGGCACCATGAATGCTTGACCACATTTGCAAGTGTTGGCATTATCAAAGAAGGTAATTAAGAAAACTAATCTAATCACATAAATAAATAATAATGTACCTTTAATGATTAATCTTCCGATTGGAACCTCCGTTGTATGTGGATTCCAATTGAGTGATAAAAGATTTTAGGTTATACTTATTTGATGTACCCAAGAGTGGATCCCCTAATCTTAGCAACTGTTTAATTCTGCAACTTTATATCGTTATATTTTTGTCACTTTTTTCATATTGTCATAATCATCCTGCAACGTACTTTCTTCCATCATCTTTATTCCTGTAATATATGTGTTATGGTTTAGTATTATTCACTAACCTTCCTGTGGATCGACCTCGGTCTTACTGAGTAATTTATAACTTTGACAGTCTTGCACTTGGGAAAATACTTCATTAATCTGAATCAGTCAGGTTACTTAAAACTAACCGCCCAAAACATGTCAGGTTACTTAAAACTAACCGCCCAAAACATGATAAAATTTTTCCACAAGAATCACTCTTGATTAATAAATAGGAATTGAATCCCCAAATGTCCCTAAGTTTATAAACCAAGCCAAGAAATTTCACTTGGGAATTTCAGTAAACACCTTGTGTACATGCACTATTTGTGCACAACCAGCCTCTTTATAATTCTCCAAAACTTACTCAACACAATGATTATCAAGGGAAAAGAAGATTTCACCAAGAATCATGAAATTATCTATAAATATGCTCAAGAATTTTGTGGAAACACTTACTTGATAAGTGTGGAGTATGAGAGTCTTGAACCCTTGAGAGGCGGATAAGAGAGATTTTGTTTAAATCTTGTAACTTAAGTTTTTGTGTTGAATATGAAAAAAAGAAGGTTAGTGAGAGTGATTGAAGGAATAATTTTGGATAAAGAAGGAATGCGATGAATCTGGTGGTGAAAAATGAACGATTTTATGTGAGCAGGAAAGTGATAAAATGGGGGAGAAAAAGAAGTTTGAATCTTTTAACTAGAACTGGTATCGCCATGGCAAGATGTAGCTCATCGCGGCACTGTCCCAAATTTTTTTTTCTTTTCTGAAATTGGGGGAAATTCTAGGGAAGACAATGCACTACTAGTGTAGCATCGCAACGTTAATGGTTCTGCAACATTTCTAGAACCTGCAGTGCCATGGCGCTATGAATAGAGGTTTGAGGGAATTTCTGGGGAAGGCAGCACTGCAGCATTGCCAGTGTAGCACCGTGGCACTAATGATTCTGGAACTTTTCTAGAACCTCCAGTGTTGTGGCGCTATGAACAGAGTGTCGTGACACTCTGGACCAGTGCCATAATTTTCACTATTTTGACCTATTTTCACAATACACACTCCACAAAATACACAAAATTATCCCCCCAAACTTAAATAAAGTCCAACAAATAACAAAAAAATAAAAGCGAAAAATATAACTTAGGTTGCGTCCTATCTAGCTATTGGTTTAGTATCCTTAGTCTGATTTTCTTCAAATTCTTCAAATTGACTCTTTGAGAGGGAGCTTTCTCACATTTCTTACTCATCTGTTATAAAGCCTCAATTGTTGTTCATGGACCTTGAACACATGTCCTTCTTTCCCCTTTATGTCGACTGTTTCCAAGTGAAGCACTTTCTCAAAAATGAAGGACTCTGACCATTTTGGATTTAACTTTTGTGATGACAACTTAAATCAAGACCTCAAAAGTTGAACTTGTTGCCATCGAACTAACTTACAATTCAAAGTTTTCTAGTCATTACAACATCTCTCATCTACCAGTACCTCTTCAACATGCCTTCTAAACACATCAACTCGATTACATGAATTTGTCTCCTCAGAAGCTTTGTTGTAGTGATAAATATTGAACTTGACTATATCTTCATTCACTCTTAAAGATAACTCCCTTTTAAATACATCAATCAAAGCTCCACTTGTAGCCAAAATTACAAAATCAATTGGAAAATTAAATTTGTCGACCTTTACCAACACGTCTTCAATGACTCCACGAGGATAGGTGAGAGATTTATTCGCTAGTTGTAGTGTGATGGTGGTTGGCTTGACCTCTCTACAGTCCAACTTTTTGAATGTGGAGAGGAGCATCAAATTAATGCTTGCCCCAAGGTCACACAAAGCCTTATCAAAGGAGGCACCATCGATTGTGTAAGGAATAGTGAAGCTACCTGGATCTTTTAATTTTTGTTGTAGCTCTTTCTAGAAAATGGTACTACATTCCTCTGTCAACTTCACTATTTCAAATTCCTCCAGCTTCTTCTTCTTTGACATAATATCCTTCATGAATTTGACATAGTTTTGCATTTGTTTAATGGTATCTGCAAAAGAAATATTAATGTGAATTTTTTTAAAGATTTCTAACAATTTTTCAAATTGAGAGTCAAGCTTTTTCTTTTCAAATCTTTGAGGAAAAGTGAGAGGGAGTTTAATAATTTGAGGATTATTAGGAAATAAAATGGTTCTCGCTTTAGAAACTTCCCTTGTAGAATTTTCCTCTTCAAAGTTAACATCTATTGTGTGCTTCTCTTCATGGCTAGGCAACAATGTGGGCTTCATAGCTTCTTTTTGCTTCATTTTATCAATTTCTCTCCCATTTCATAGAGTTATTGCATTACAAGCCTCCCTGGGATTGCTTTCAGTATCACTTGGGAATTTCTCTTATTGTTAAGAATTAATTACATTTGCTAGTTGCCCCAAGTTGAACTTCAAAGGACTTTATAATGGCACCAATACTACTAGTGTGGGTTTCAATAATTTCCAACCTCGTCTCATTTTTGTTGAATCTTGATCTAATCTCTAAAATAAACAAACTCAAGCTCTCTTCTAATGAATTTTTGTTCTCGGCCAGCTGCTTATACTTGGAAGGAGAATGAAGGATATTTCTTATATTACGATAAGATAAATTCTCATGGTTTCGGAGTCCCATGTGATAATATGTAAAATAATTATTGGATAAGTTATTACCTCGATAATTGAAGTTCGGGTTGTTGATATATTGAACTTGCTCCGGATTACCACTATCACCAATAAATAAAGTACTAGATACCATTACCAGCTCCTTATTTGAAAAAGCTTATCTAGTAGTGAGGGCTGAAATTTGGTTTATTAAAGTCGATACTTGAGCTGAAAGTGCTACAATAGGATCCACTTCATGAATTCCAGCCACTTTCTTCAAGATTGAACACTCATTGGGCCATTGATAGTTGTTGCATGCCATTTCCTCCAATAATAATGGGGCTTCTTCAACAGTTTTGGACAAAAGAGTACCACCGGCCACCGCACTTACAATTTTTCTTGTTTGTCCATTCAATCCATTATAGAATAATTTGATTTAGAACCAATCTTGGTATCCATATTGGGGGCACTGTCGAATGAGGTTTTAAAATGCTCCCAATCTTTATAAAGTAGTTCAAAGTTAGTTGGTGAAATTATGCAATTTGACCTCAAAGTGGAGAGGTTTTTAATGGAGGGAAGAACTTCAAAAGAAATCATTGAGCTAAGTCTTGTCATGTTGCAACACAAGCTAGTTGCAAAGATTGCAGCCATCCTCGTGCCTTATTCCTAAGGGAGAAAGGGAACAGGTGTAATCGAATAATATCCTTCAAAACACCATTCATCTCAATGGTATTATAAATCTCGAAGAACATGGCTAAATGCACATTCGGGTCTTTATTATGCAAACCTCAATATTGATTTTGTTTAACCATGCCAATGAGGGCTAGTTTCAACTCGAAGTTATTGGCATTGATGTTTTACCTCCGAATTCCTGAGTAGTTCTCATTGACAATGGGCTTGAAGTAATCCCGCAGGGCTCTTGCTTGTTGATTATTTACTTGTTGGTTGTTGGCCTCCTCCACCATGATTTGGGCTCTTTGTTGTCTTAGCCTTCGACAAGCACGTTCGATCTTAGAATCAAATAGCAATAATTCCAAGCTACAGACTCTTCGCATATGCCACAAAGGAAAGACATCTAACAAGTAATAACGACAATAAGAAAAAAATAAGTTAAAAGAATAAAAGGTCTAAATTAAAATCAAAATTACTTGGTAATAATATTAGTATTAATTCAATTGCCAATCTCCAGTAACAATGCCAAAAATTTGTTCACGAAGTTATACCCGAGGGCACAATATCAAGTTTTATAGTAAAATAGTAAATAAGGTTACCGAACCCATAGAAATTGATATTGAATTTCTACTAAGTATTGTAATTGAGTAATCTTAATTTTATCTAGACAATTCAAATTAATTGTGGAAGAATAGTAATCAAAAGAAATTCTAAAATACATAACTAAAGATCACAATACAAATTGTAAAGGCAAATAATAATTGGAACAAATTCTAGAGGTTTGACTTCACCTAACTTTCTACTATGTCTTTCAATTAGCAATACTACTTGATTAATTTTCCTAGTTTATTAGCAAGAACTCAAAATTATTTCTACTCCCTCTATTGAGCTGAGTGAAAAGTGCCCTTAAATTATAATTTCAATATCTCTATTCAAAATTGAGAAAACAAGAGTTCATTAAGTTTTGTAGTTCATAATAACAAGCTTGAAAGGATTCATAGGTTTTCTCAAACTCTAAAACATCATGTGTTATTATAGTCATATCTCTAAAAATCTCCTCTTTTAAGTATCGGATTCCAGAAACCAAAATATCCCAATGGTTGCTAATCAATTAAGAAATATAAAGAGTAAAATAATACAAATAAACCAATAGAAATCGTCACAAAATTTATATTGAAAATCAAGACATAGTTTTAAGTATAGTTTACATCATTCCTCTAGATAAAATGCTTAGTTTATAATGAAAAAGAATAAAAACAAGCAAAATAAGAATAACATCATGAAAGGAAGAGATGAGGACAAAAAACTCTTTTACTTTGGTGAGATTTTCTTTACATCCTTCTTTTCATTCTTCTTGCCCTATGAAAATAGCTAAGCAAGCTATAAAAAATGCCTCCCAAGATGTCCTTCTCAGATCTCAAAAGATCCCTCTTAGCAGCTAGGTCAAATATGGCCAAAAACTGCTAAAACACATGCCAACGCCGCATCACTAGGTATACAGTACTGCAATACTGAAGAAATTATCATACAATACCACATGAGAGTGCCACAATGTCGTGACCAAAATAGGGTAGCACTGTGGTGCTACTTGCACAATGCTACAGCACTATGGAATCTGGAAAAATTCTAAAACCTTGAGCCCTGTGGTGCTACCTACACAGGGCCGTGGTGCCTGAGCTTCTACTTAAAACGCCTCAATTTATTCTTTATCAACTTGGTAAGCTTGTATAATGCTTTTATAAATATTCAAAACCTGACAAAAAAAAAATAAAAACACGAGAACTAAGAGAGAAATCAAGAAAATTAAGCAAATAAAGAGATAAAATCATAACCAAATAGGTGAATAAAATTCACTTATCACATGTAAATCTTAAAAGAGAAAATAAGAGCGGGTGAGCATGTGAATAATTAGTATTAATTTAATTACTATTTTAGAGTGGGTGTTATTTAATAAAACCTACAAGGTTATTGTTTATTGAATTGACTTATAGAATCTAAACCCACATGTGCAATCAAAAAGTCAGTTATAATCATGTGAAAAAAAGTAAAATCAGAACAACAATAGTGTACATATTATTAATCAACCAATGAAAATAAGTATGTACTCATCTTCCCATCACGGCATTATAATACTCCTTGCCAAATGTATTAATTATCTTAATTCTATCTAGTGGTGTATCAGTTAAACTTTACACAGGTTCTTAAGTTTTTCACTTAATGGTACAGTAACTCACCACTGACCTAAACTTTTGTGATGCAAACACAATTTTGAAATGTAATTTTATGGTATATACTACATCTCTCAATATTTAAAATAACCATATAGTTTGATCAAAGTCAAACTTTAAACTCGGTTTTGAATAACTCCAGATTTTGTTGAAAAACGACAATGTAACGATTGTATTTTAAAAAATAACTAAATTTAAACATGCATTAAATATAGGTACAACAGTTCACAAATACACCAAATAATCATCCAACCAATTTCATTTAATATGATCCACATTTTTGATAAATGCCACCAGATAATTAAAAGCATAAAAACCAACCTATTGTGCGGTCTAAAATCCTATGTCAGGTCGCATGTGTAAGATTATGTGCGACCTCTACTGCATAAGTTATGTTCGACCACCACTACCTAAGTTATATGCAACCCGAAAGAAAAGGAAGCTAGTCTCTGCTTCGTCAAATGGGTAACCTACAAGGAAAGGAAAACAAAAGTCTCCCTTTCAAGTTCGACCAGTTACCCAATTTAAGTGATTACCCAATTATGTTGTTACTCAAATTATATTACCCGATTGTATAGTTACCCATTTTCACAATTAGGAACATTAAGTTACCCTCATCTATATAAAGGGAGCTCATTGTTTCGGTGAAGGGGACTTTCTGGGACTTTCTGGGACTTTCTGAGACTTTCTGGGACTTTTTGAACTTTTTGGGAGATAGAGAGATAGATAATTTTTCTGAATTTAGAGAAGCTAAGGAATTCTAAATATTGTTTTCTTCTTCTTTTCGGACAAGACATTGTAACTTTGAGTTCTTGTAATTCTCTAGAAAATAGTGAAAACAAGTGGACGTAAGCTCATCTTTTTCGGGGCTGAACCACTATAAAATCCTTTGCCTCTTTATTTGCTTTGATTAATAACCCAATCTACACAAGCCACATCTCGTAATTTTTTCTAAATTTATTGTTGACAAAAACTCCATCAACAATTGGTGCTAGAAGGAGGGCTATTCCGGCGAAACATTTTGTCAAAATTCACTTTTTTAATAATGGCAAACACCAGAAACACTACCAGAGTCACCGGAACTAGCCAAAACCAACAACAAAGCACTGTTGCTGCACAGGCAGACCCTGCCCAGGATCAGCCTACTATGATTGCAACAGAAAACCTTTCCCAGAGATAGGATCGCATGGAGGAGACACTGGTGAACCTTCAGCAAGTCACTAACCAGATCAATGATACCCTACGACAACTTGCTGAAGGGCAGACGGTGACCCCACCACAGCACGAATATCCCAAAGAACGTCCTGCTCAACTACCTGAGAAAGGAATACAAATCCTAGAGACAAGAAGATGCGACCAGCCAAGAACCCAGCAAGAGCATCATGAAGATTGCATCTCCAAAGGAAAAGGCAAAGTCGCAAACTTGCTTCTAGAATCTGGTACAGAGAGTTCAAGTACTAACTGTGATCGTGGACAACCTTCTCGTAAATCCACTGATAATCAAGATCGCTTGAGCAGCGAATGAAAAAGACTATCGAGAAGTGTCTTCAAAAGAATCAGCAGAGAGTCGAGACAAGATCCTACAAACCTAAGACAATACTTGGAGTGATGACGTAGCCATGATCGATCCGTATCACATCATAACGACCAAAGTCGATCTCGTCGCACTATTTCGCTGGATTCCTCTCACAGATCGCAGAAGACTCTGCCTGACCAACCCGTCATGCATCAAGATAACGATCCAAGGCCGCCCTTGCTACCAGCAAGAGATAATGCTCTCCCTCCGAACGTCAATGTTCATAATTTAAGGATCGCATTAGACGCACTTGCTGGTTGAGACGATGAGCTTGCTGATGGGTATCGTCAATCGCCATTCAGCGAGGAAGTTCGAGCTACAGCCCTACCCACTGGATTCAGACTTCCCACCATTAACACTTTTGATGGGAAAACTGATCCACAGGACCATATGGATCACTTCAGCGACTTGGCGGAACTCCATCAGGTCAATGATCATGCACGTTGTAGATGTTTACCGTAACTCTCTCAGGAGCAGCAAAGAAGTGGTTCCGAGGAATCAAATCCGGTTCGATCTCACCTTGGCAACAACTTCAAACGGCGTTCTTGAGACAGTTTCAAGCTGCAAAGAATTTCACTATTCCGCTTGTTAGCTTGTCTGCAATTCGACAAGGTCCAGAGGAGACTCTATGATCTTATCTCAATCGATTCACCTCAGAGTTAGCAAAGGTCAACAACTCACCTGAGGGAGGAGTTCTAACTCTCATGATGGCTGGGGTGCGACCAAAAACTAAACTCTGGGAGGAATTACTTGAGCAAGAATGTAGAACTCTTGAAGACTTCTACCGAAGGGTTAGTCGTCATCTGAGGGTAGAATCTTCGTGCGAGAATCTTCAAAAGACAAAGAAAGAAGGAAGGAAGATGCGACTAAAGACACGGTCATTACCAACAATAATGGTAATAAGAAAAACAAAAGGAATAATGAACAGCCGACGGAGAATCAGCCTAGACCCAAAAAGCAGGAGATTTCAAGAGCTCCCATGCGGTTCAACAATCACACCGAGTTAAACGTGCCCATAGATCATATCTATGCGGTCATAAGCCAGAAGGAGCGATACCATCAACCGGAACCGATGAAACTGGATAGGGCAAAGTGCGACCCCAGCAAGTTCTGTAGGTATCACAATAATATTGGGCATGATATCAATAATTGCTTTGCCTTGAAGGATGAAATTGAAAGGCTAATTAAAGAGGGGCGACTAAGGCAGTACACTAGGCAAAACAACAAAAGGCAAGAAGAAAACCAACAGGGACCTCCAGAAATTCAACGCAAAGTCCGAACTATCTTCGGAGGACCGCATGTTGGCGGAGATTCGAAAAGGGCTCAAGACAGGTATGCACGGGAAGCTTGACAATAGCAATTAACTAACATCATGCATCTTGAGCAGCGACCATGCAAGCTTCAACGAGTACCAGACATAGACATTACCTTCACAAAACAGGACGGAAGGGAAGTCCATTATCCACTTAATGATGCGTTGGTCATAAAAATTAACTGTGGAAGCACACAGTTGTGGCGAGTATTGGTTGATAACAGGAGTACTGTGGACATCCTGTACTTCGACGCCTTTAAGAAGATGGGGCTTAATGAGAGCGACTTGAAGCCTACCATCACTCCACTCTATGGTTTCACTGGTGACAGCCTGATGCCTATGAGCATGATTGAATTAATGGTCAGCGTTGGAACCTATCCTAGGGTTTCAACGATAATGACCCAGTTTTTGGTGGTAGATTGCCCCTCTGCTTTCAATGCTGTGCTGGGAAGACCGATGCTGAGGGAACTTTGAGCCGTCACTTCGATCTACCATCTCACTATGAAGTTCCCGGCCCAACACGGGATAGGCGAGGTGCGAGGAAACCAGTATGATGTGAGGACTTGTTATAACAACTCGCTGAAACTCGCAGCAAAGGATGCGACATCCTGCACAATGATGGTCCACCTGCCATAGGAAGCGTCAGTCGAGGCAGCGGGCTTCCAGTATGATGTGAGGACTTGTTATAACAACTCGCTGAAACTCGCAGCAAAGGATGCGACATCCTGCACAATGATGGTCCACTTGCCAGAGGATGCATCAGTCGAGGCAGCGGGCAAAGCGTCAGTCGAGGCAGCGGGCAAAGCATCAGTTGAGGTAGCGGGCGAAGCGTCAGTCGAAGCAGTGGGCAAAGCGTCAGTCGAAGTAGCAGGCAAAGCGTCAGTCGAAGCTCCAGTCGAGTCGTCAGACAAAGCGTCAGTCGAGTCATCAGATAAAGCGTCAGTCGAACCGTTAGTGAAAGCGTCAATCGAAATGACTAGTGGAGACTTCGATCCTCGAGAAATAGACGAAGAGGTCAGAACTGGACCCATTGAAGATCTGGAGGACTTATCATTCGACATGTCTTCCAAGACTTTAAAGATTGGAATAGAGGTTCAAGAACCTGTGCGAGCTTCATTGGTCGCTTTTCTGAAATCTAACTTGGATTTCTTCGCATGGTGACATTCGGATATGGTAGGGATTGATTCGAGGATCATATGCCACCGTCTTAACATAGATCCGACAAGGAAGCTTGTACGACAGAAAAAAAGACCTATGAATCCAGAGCGCTACGTCACATTAAAAGAAGAGGTGGAGAAGCTACTCGAAATTGGGTTCATAAGAGAGTCTTTTTATCCTGACTGGCTTGCAAACCCAGTTTTGGTGAAGAAACCCAATGGGAAGTGGAGAATGTGTATCGATTTCACTGATCTCAACAAAGCATGCCCGAAGGATAGCTTCCTGCTTCCGAGAATCGACCAGCTTGTAGATGCGACATCGGGCCATGAACTTTTAAGTTTCATGGACGCATATTCTGGATATAATCAAATCCCCATGTATGAGCTAGATGAGGAGCATACCTCGTTCATCACTGATCGAGGGTTATACTGTTATAAAAAGATGCCCTTCGGACTTATCAATGCAGGAGCGACCTACCAGCATCTTGTCAATATGATGTTTGCAAAACAAATTGGCAAGACAATGGAGATATACATCGAAAACATGCTGGTGAAGTCGAAAAAGGCTGAAGATCACATCAAGCACCTTGATGAGATGATCAAAATTCTCCAAAAATATCAAATGAAGCCGAATCCCCAGAAGTGTGCATTCGGGGTAGGATCTGGAAAATTTCTGGGTTTTATGGTCAATCAGCGAGGAATCGAAGCAAATCCTCAGAAGATACAAGCGTTGATTGATATGCAATCTCCTCGTAAACCCAAGGATGTGCAAAGCCTAGCAGGAAGAGTAGCTGCACTGAGTCGGTTTGTATCCAGATCAACCGATAAATGCCAACCTTTCTTTGAAATATTGAAAGGATCAAAGAGGTTCGAGTGGACGAAAGAATATGAGCAGGCGTTCCAAGAGTTGAAAAAGCACTTGGGTTCTCCTCCACTCTTTTCGAAGCCAAACCCAGGAGAAGAATTATACTTATATCTCGCTATTTCCAAGTATGCGACGAGTGCTGCATTAATTCACGAGGAGGGAAATATTTAGCGACCTGTCTATTATGTAAGAAAGATTACTTGATGCTGAAACCAGATATCCAGAGATGGAAAAATTGGCACTAGTGCTCGTCATCGCATCAAGAAAGCTTCGACCTTACTTCCATGCTCACTCCATCAAGGTTTTTACGAATTTTCCGTTGAAACAGGTCCTATAGAAACCAGAGGCATCAGGACGGCTGCTTAAGTGGGCTGTTGAATTGAGTCAATTTGACATCAATTTTCAACCTTGCACTGCCATAAAGGGTCAGGCCCTCACAGATTTTACTACAGAATTTACATACGATGTCGATCTTCCCACGGGAGTACTCAAAAAACCCGCTTCAGATACATCAAGGTTATGGAAACTTTATGTTGATGGGTCATCGAATGAAAATGGAGTAGGTGCGGGCCTAGTTTTAATCAGTCCTGAAGCGCACAACATTCATTGTGCACTTCGCTTCAAATTCCCAGCGTCGAATAATGAGGCTGAGTATGAAGCACTGATAGCTGGGCTAAAGCTTGCACAGGAAATGAAGGTCGAGATAATTGAAGTGTACAGCGACTCCCAGCTGGTCGTTTGTTAGGTTAAGGGCGATTATCAAGCGAGAGGAGAGAGAATGATGGCCTATTTGCAAAAGGTGCAGCAATTGTTCTTAACATTTGCAGCTTATAACATTCAGCTTCTTCCTCGCATTGAAAATACCTGGGCGGATGCACTTGCTAAGCTCACTTCGACGAAAGATGCAGAGTTGTTGAAGGTAGTTCTTGTTGAATTTCTTATATCGCCAAGCATCGAGGTTGAACCCCAAGTAGCTATACCAGTTGACGAAAAACCATCGTGGATAGATCCCATAATGCAATATACACAAAATGGCAATCTTCCTGAGAACAAAGACGATGCAAAGTGACTCTGCATGAAGGCAGCCCGCTATATCATCCAGGATGAAAAGCTTTATCGAAGGAGTTTTAGCTCGCCATTATTATTATGTGTCAATGATGAAAAAGCACGCTATATTATGAGGGAAATTCATGAAGGAATATGTGGAAATCATTCTGGGGGGCAAGCACTTGCAAACAAGATTCTTCGATAAGGGTATTTTTGGCCGACTATGAAGAAGGATACATTGGAATTTGCTAGAGGTGTGATAAATGTCAACGATTTGTGGCTATTCCTAGAAAACCATATGTTCCTTTAACTACAATGACTAGTCCATGGCCATTTGCTTTTTTGGGAATCGATATTATCGGGATGCTTCCATTAGCACGAGGAGGTTTGACGTATGCGGTAGTCGCAGTTGATTATTTTACAAAATGGACGGAAGCTGAGGCCTTGAGCACCATTTCTGCAAAGAAGATGATAGATTTTGTTTACAAATCTATAATCTGGCATTATGGTATACTGCATACTATAATTTCTGATAATTGGAAGCAATTCGACTGTGATGAGTTCCATGACTTCTGCAACAACTTAGGCACCAAGAAGAGTTTCTCTACTGTTGTTCATCCGCAAGCCAATGGGCAGGTCGAAGCGATAAACAAAATACTCAAACAGAATATAAAGACAAAGCTGGAGGAGCATAAAGGAGCTTGGCCAGAAGTACTTCCAGAAGTTTTATGGGCTTATCGCACCACTCAACGAACCACTACTGGAGAGAGTCCATTTTCTCTGGCTTATGGATATGAAGCAATGATTCCAGTTGAAATTGGTGCGGGCTCTCTACGGCGATCTGTTTATGAGCAAAATTAGAATGATGTATTATTGAGAATTGAACTCGATCTTTTAGAAGAACGGTGTGAACAATCTCAACTTCGAATTGCATCATATCAACAACCCACTGCTCGACATTATAACTCTAAAGTCAAAAGTAGACATTTTGAAGTTGGTGATCTTGTCCTTCGAAGTGTTCTACTTAATAATAAAGAACATGGCGCTGGTGTATTTGGGCCTTCCTGGGAAGGGCCTTATGTTATTGATAACGTCATTCGACTTGGGACATACAACCTAGCTCGTATCGGTGGACAAAAGATCGAGCATGCTTAGAATGCAGAACAACTTCGTCGTTATTACCAATGAATCTTCATGTTTATCTTCCATGTTTATCTTTCATGTACTTTCAACGGCCTACTGTATCTTCGTTACTTGGTCATTCGATGTCGTTTGTCAATAATATTTCTTCGGCTATTACTTCAACTTCGTTTGATTCATTTTTATGACAGTTTTCGGACACCATGAAACTCGGGGGGGCAGTAGGATCATAATTTTATCTCCTACTTGTTTCCATTCATCTTTTTATTGTTTTATGGCAGTTTTCGGACACCATAAAACTCGGGGGGCAGTGGGATCAAAATGTTTATCTCCTACTTGTTTCCTAAGCGACTATGCAAAACGTCCATTTAGAGGAGATGGGGTTTTAGATCGTCAAAGTATCTGAAACTGCTTAAAATCCTAGGATTTTCTCCTTGCTTCATGCCTTAGCATGTCGTATTATGCAATTTCCCTCCTCGAACAAAAAGTAACTAAGCCAAACGTTCATTGTTCGATGTGATACATTACTGTATCCTATTTTGACATGGAACTTTTAAAACACAGTTGAGTTTGCATCACTCGTATTCTGTTTTCTTAAGCGACCTAACCTATCCTAACACTTAAAACTCATTTTAAACTCGTTTTAAGTTAGTTGGATACAAATTGCTAAAAGTGTACTGATCAGTCACTTAGTAATTGACTGCTTGGTTAAAATTATTGTTGTGTTTTCATTATTTTGCAGGAGCATGACAGAAAAAATAATAATATTTATTAAAAGAAGTCACCCGTACATGAGTAAAGAGGAAGGGGGACCAAGCCCGCATTATTCTAAAAAATTAAAAAAAATACAAGTGTTATGCGGAAGGGCTCGTACCACCATCTCCAGTTTTGGCAGTATCCTCCCTCCAACTTTGGATGAGCTCGACCACGTCCTTGCCAAGGATGGAGAAGTCAAAGTCTAGATGCTCGCCAAAAATGTTAAAAATGATNCGATGTGATACATTACTGTATCCTATTTTCACATGGAACTTTTAAAACACAGTTGAGTTTGCATCACTCGTATTCTGTTTTCTTAAGCGACCTAACCTATCCTAACACTTAAAACTCATTTTAAACTCGTTTTAAGTTAGTTGGATACAAATTGCTAAAAGTGTACTGATCAGTCACTTAGTAATTGACTGCTTGGTTAAAATTATTGTTGTGTTTTCATTATTTTGCAGGAGCATGACAGAAAAAATAATAATATTTATTAAAAGAAGTCACCCGTACATGAGTAAAGAGGAAGGGGGACCAAGCCCGCATTATTCTAAAAAATTAAAAAAAATACAAGTGTTATGCGGAAGGGCTCGTACCACCATCTCCAGTTTTGGCAGTATCCTCCCTCCAACTTTGGATGAGCTCGACCACGTCCTTGCCAAGGATGGAGAAGTCAAAGTCTAGATGCTCGCCAAAAATGTTAAAAATGATGGTCGACGAGGCGATATCACTAGCTTTATCTTCGAGTTCTTTGACTTCAGTCGCCTTGAACTCTTCAATAGCTTTGTGAACCGTCTTAGTGGTCGCCTCTCTCATACGATCCAGATGCTCAGAGATGGTTTTCTCGAGCTCTTTGACTTTCTCCTTGAGGTTCTCCTTCTCGAGCTTCTCCTTGGCCAGGTCTTCAAGCAGCTGCTCCCTTTTCAAGTAAGAGGCTGTTTTCTCCTCCTCCCGAGCTTTCTCTGAGTTCTCAAATGCTTGGGATATCTCTTCAACTTTTTCGGCTTTTTTAAGCATTCGAGAACCGGGTCGTGCATCAGGAATAGCAGCAGTCGCGGTCTGAAAAATCTAATCATTAATACCAAGAGATAATACATTTGAGGAGAGAATAGAAAAGTACTTACATTGGCCAGCATCCTCATCACGGAACCAAAAGCGACCTTGGCAGATTGTCGCTTCATCCGCTCGTAGCCTTCCTCGGATGTGAAGCAATCAATGAAGGCTGCGCTCATACCAGCCTTCTCTTGTAATTGGTTGAGCAGCGCGAAGAGCTCTTCATCCTTATCTGCCAAGATGGGTTCCGAAGAAGTGGCAGCCTCTTTAGGTAGTTTGGGATGGCTCGTTGGCTGAGGCTGTGGTGGAGGCGAGCTTGCTGGGATGTCCTCAAAGGTAACTTTTCTTTTCTTAGAGTTGTCAACCTTCTCTTTCCCTTTTGATGATGGAGTGCTCTCGGGTGTCTTAGTTTTTGCCATGGACCCGAGAGTTGAGGGTAGTACTCGCAAGCCGCTACTGATAACTATCTTTGTACAGATATGTCAATGAGCGGGGAGATATAATACAAAGGTAATTAGAATGTATATATATGATTACCTTCTTCTTGTGGAGGAGCTGGTGGTGACGTTGTCTCTGAAGAGGAAGGTTCTAAGGTTGGAAGGGTAGCAAGTGCTTTTCATTTCCTAGGTCTGGAAGATGAGGCACCTATATCCGTCTGTTTCCTTGGCTTCTTCTTCGAGCTTGAAGGTCTAGACGAAAAGACCGGGGGGTCTGGGAACGCGGCTCCTTTTAGTAGTGGACCGCAAGCAACTAGGTTATTTGAAGTACCTAGTACCTTCTAATTAAATTCCTCAATTGGAAGTTTGTTGATTTTGTATACCCTTGCGAGCTATTCCCTGGAAAGTCTGGGCCAATCCCTGTTGTCTGCGATGACATTCGAATCTGATCAGTATAAAAGTAACAAAATAGAAAAAGGCGATAAATTGGGAGACTACCTACTGGGATTTTGAAAGAAGCCGTTATCTGCATAGTCAAAGTGGAAAAATGGATTTTTTCATTTTCCCATGTTGTTGTGAACCCTGTAGATCGTTTTTAGTGCCTGGTTCGACCATTTGCTCGCATAGAAGAAGCCAAGATCTGACAGATTTGATTTCACTTGGTAAAACCAAGCGAACTCTTCAAGACAAGGGGTCTCTAAACCTAATTTATGGTAAAGTTGTAACAGCCCAAGAACCCCGCTAGCAGATATTGTCCGCTTTGTTACTTGGCCAACCCGGCCTCCGCAACTCACGGATTTCAACGCGTCTGATAGGGAAAGGTATCCACACCCTTATAAAGAGTGCTTCGTTCCCCTTTCCAGCCGATGTGGGATTTCACAATCTCCCCCTTAAGGGTTCAGCATCCCCGCTGACCATCGACTCGGGAACCGGCTCTGATACCATCTGTAACAGCCCAAGAACTCCGCGCTAGCAGATATTGTCCGCTTTGTTACTTGGCCAACTTACAATTGCATCACAAGAACTATATGGAAGATGTATTTATGTGAAACTTACTTATTCCTGAAGGTTATCAAATGGCATGTGCATGGCATGTTTTGCATGCAAATGGAGATTTTTATTATAAGAGTATTTTGAAAATGAGTACCATTGTACCAATTTTATAAGATAAGTTTTAATGGCAATTGTTAGTCTGTCGGAGCTGGATAGGTAAGTCTGTTGATGTAGACTCTCCCGTTGAAGCGGGATTTGCGGATGTTATGATGTGTCTCGTTGAAGCGGGACAAGATTAGCGCGGTGTGGGATGCCCCTTTGATGAGGGAAGGAGTTTTCAAAAACCTCACACGACGGTCGCACCTTATTTTTTTACTCTTGGCCAGAGTTTCCGCCCAATGTTATCACGGCCTATCGACTTACGGGATTAGCAATGCTCTAAGGGGCCTAATTATGAATAAGTTTTAAGGAAAATATATGAACTAAAAATGTTTAAGGAAGAAAAAGGTACAATGGGAACTTTATGAGATTTTTAAGCATACATAACTGTAACACCCCCTAGTTTAACCATATTGTCATATACAGTAAAACTATGAAGTATTATTCTTTCTTAAACATTACCTTTTGTTTTGATAAAAAGGTGGGCAATTTAAAATTTTTTTTTTAAAACTTTCTAGAACTTTAGAACAAAAGAAACTGCATGGCATTTTTTGTTAAAAGTATCTTTACAAAATGTACAATCAAAAGAGGTTTTCACCAGTCGATTTTGCCATCAGCTGTAATATTTACATTACACCAAAATATCTGAGAACAAAAATGTCGCCCACAGGTCAAGCTCGTCTACATCTGTATGATCATGGTGACAAAAAGGCAAGCTAGGCAACCAGCTAGTCAACACCAAAATATGCCTCCTCATCTGCATCACAAGACTAAAATGAGCTAACGCTCAGTAAGTAAAAACTATACATGCTTATGTATGCTTAAAAATCTCATAAAGTTCCCATTGTATCCTTTTCTT
>JXTB01000338.1:461623-481255 GCA_002914805.1 Parasponia andersonii | reverse complement strand
TTTTTTTTTTTTTTTTTCCCTCTAGTCGATAAATGCACCTGAAAACTCCTTCAATTAATAAATCTCTGGATGAAAATTAAGGTGTTGATTGGGTGTGATGGAGTGAACTCTGTGGTAGCAAAGTGGCTGGGATTCAAGAGTCCTGCTTTCACCGAGCGATCTGCCATTAGGGCCTTCGCAGAATTCGAGGACGACAATGGATTTGAGTCTAAAGAACTCTGGTTCATTAGAAATGGCTATCGATCTGCTTTCATACCCTGTGATGATATGACTCTTTACCGGTTTTTGCATTGGGTTCACTCCATGAAAGGTAGGACTGGTAGATAAATAGAGTAATACTACCGTACCACACGAGGTTGTCAGTTTTTTACCGAGTGACAACCTGAAGTGTTAATTCTTCTTCCAGTAAAAAATTGACACAGGTATCTAGACTACTCAAATTAATATGCAGAGGAATGTGACTAATATTATCCCTTCTAAATAATATATATATATATATAATTTCTTTCAAAAAATATTTACGTATATATAAAATTATCTTCAATATCACCATTTATACACACTTTAATTTAATCTGAAATATTCATATCGTAGTAGAGTCGAAAGTGATGCTATGTATTATTTTGTTATGGGACAATTTTGATGGGCTGCTGCATTATATTTATCATAATGCATTATGCATGATGATCATGGTATAGTGCTAATAATTACTAATAGTGGTAAATAACATTTGTGTATAAATTTGGTAGCAGTCTGCAACCATGAAGCTATATCATCATGAAAAGTTGTATAATGAGAGACGACATATGGTGTGCAATATATATGTATGTTGTTAAATTCTGGCTTGAAATTATTCATTGTTGTATAGAGAAATCAGAGATAATGGAGAACCCATCAATAATGAAGCAGATAGCTTTGAGAAAACTCAATGAGATACCTGATAAAGTGAAAGCTACAATACAAATAACAGAAGTGGACAACATTGCATTCACAACAATTAGGTATAGACTGCCTTGGGACTTAATATGGGGAAATATCAGCAAAGGCAATGAATGTGTAGCTGGAGATGCTTTCCATCCCATGACCCCTTATATTGGCCAGGGAGGCTGCGCCACCTTTGAGGACGGCGTCGTTTTGGCGAGTTGTCTTGCTAAAGCCCTATTATCAGAAAAATCAGAGGCCGAGAGAGAAGAGTACGAAAGGATTGAATTGGGGTTAAAGAAGTACAGCAATGAAAGAAGGTGGAGAGGAGTAGAACTCGTTACCGTGGCTTATATGGCTGGTTACATACAGAATAGAACTGGGGTCTTAATTAGTTTCTTGAGAGATAAGTTTCTGGCCAAATTATTGACTAAAGTTTTAAGGAAACTAGCTGATTATGACTGTAAAGATCTCAACAAGGCTTGAACTAATTATTAGTGGTTTGATCATTTCAGTGATTTATGGGGGAAAAAAAAAAAGGATGTGTAAAAAGTTTGAAATATAGTAAGATCCTGAATCATGATTAAATTCAAATCGGGACAAGGCAAATTCTGCGGGGAATTGCTTTCTGCTAGGTGAGTTCCTAATAGCTGATTCTAAACATTTAATAAAAGAAAAATGTCTCAAAAGTATTATCTTCAATTTCTTGATAATAAGTAACGTGCTTACTAAGTTGTGCTATAAAAATTAACATTGTAGTGACGTTTTCAGTAAGTGCTTATTATATTATAACAACAAAACTTGATGAACACATTGAAAATTCTGCTTTCTGCTGTAGGTGGATGTACATGGTTAATTCAGGCTCTTAACATCTGTGCTGGAATTGAAAGGAAATACGTTCATTTTGTACTCGTTACTTCTAACTTAGCAACAGTACGTCCAACGATTCTACTTGAAAAAATATTCCTAAAGTTAACATCCAATGGTCAAGGTGGCACCTACCAAAATTTCCGTATTCAAAAGCATAAATGACACTCAATCTCTTTTGCACTATTCCACATTTGTAACAGGTTCACTGGATCTTGATCATTACATATTTTGTTAAGAAGTGATAACGTTGCTTAAGCTTCCTCTTGCATGAGAAAAGACGTTTGGAAGCGCACCCTGGATTCGCTAACCAATTAAGTTTGTATGTGCTTTGCAACTTGCTGTTCTTAGAGACGGACTAGGATTTTTCAAATTACATTTTTTGTTAATACTTTTTTAGCACTAGTTTTGGCCCAAATTTCAACTCGCTAGTTCCAATAGTCAATATCGATTTTTGCCTTGTCAGATATATTGTGTGTCATCTTTCACTGTTTCATGATGATGAAGCAGAAAAAAGACGGGAGAAAAAAATATTATATTTTCACTTAGCCAAAGTAATTGCATATTCCTTGAAAGAGAGAGTATACCCTCCACCAATATAAGGCTGATTTTTAACATCCTTCTCCGTTGTAACTCTCAGAGTCACTGACCACGTAGAACAGTCACCTACTTTATTGGACTAGCTACTAAAAAGTAGAAGCATCTGGGATCAGTGAAGTATATTGTAATAGTAATTCTAGATGTTCAAATTTAATATGTTTAATTTTACTATTTTAATTATTAGGCAGTAGCAAGTAGTTGTAAATATGGGGAGGAGAAGAGCAATCCTATTTATTACGGTGGGAGGAATTTACCACCCACGTGTCATCATTTTATTAGAAAATTGTCACATTTTTTTAAAATAAAAAATATATATTAAGACCCGCAGTGGTGAGAGAAAAAGGTATTGTTATTCAACCACATGGCTCGGTTGTATTAAAAGCTCACAATGGCTGGATTGTATTAAATGCTTGGAATATTCAGTTTTTTGTTCCAGACAAAAAGATTACTATTGCCATAGGTCCATAGCCACGCCAATGGATAATTTTCGCTATATGCGGGCCCACACCCTCTCCCCCACCCCTTCTTTTTTTTTTTTTTTTTTTTTTTTTTGGGTCATTACTAGCTACCTGCTCTTTTAGGTAACCCGCCAATGCCAGCTGTTTTACCCCTTGAACAAGTTATGCTTCAGCCAAACAGATTAAATAAGCATTTTCTTAAAACCATTGCACTGCGGGAATAAGACCATATCATTGGAGATTTGTTGGTATACAAATTGCAATGCTATTTATTAATATCAATTCACCACCAACCATGATGTAAAATTTTTACTTAACTTGAAAAGCAATTTCTGTTGTAATTTTGCTTTTATTTAAGTGACGAGTAAATTAATATTGGTGTACAAACTAAGTTTTACACGTGACAATTCTGATATACTGTCACATATATTACATAAAAAAAAAAAAAAATAACATTAGTTGCATCACAAATGGGTGATACATAATATTTTTATTAATCTTTGATGTGTGCATACTTTTGTAGTCTTAATTCTTCAATATTCTGTAGAGTTTAGAGGTTCTCCTATAATGAAGCAGTTACGTATAAGAAAATCAGATGAGAAACCTAATCATATGAAAGCTAGAAATCTAGCTCCCCTAGAAAAACACAAGCCAAAAGTGTTGTGCACACTGTTGTTAGATCCCCTAGAAACACACAGACAAATTGTGATTTAATTAATATGGACAAACATAAGCAAGGGCAATGTATGTGTAGCTGGTGATGCTTTCCGTCTCATGATGCCATACATCGGCCAAGGTGGCTGCGCCTCCCTCGAAGACGGTGTCTTGGGGAAGCCTTATTGTCAAGAAAAGCGGAGAAGGACGAGAGAAGAGTACAAGAGGATTGAATTGGGGATTAAAGAAGTACAGGGATGAAAGAAGGGATGAAAGAGGGTGGAGAGGAGTTTAATTGGTTAGCATGACTGTTAAGAATTACCAAACGATAATCGAGCAATGAAAGAAGGTGGAGAGGAGTTTAATTGGTTACCATGGCTGTTAAGAATTACCAAACGATAACCGACAAAAATGATGAAAAAAAGAACACATAGATTTAAGTGGAAAATCTTAATCGGAAAAAATCACTGATAAAGAAAGAAATTTCACTATGTCGAAAAATAAAGTACAGAAGGTAGAGTTTTACACGACCAAGACTAAAATATATATAATCTCAAAACCTTAAAATACATATATATACAGACTCGATCCCTCCGCTTCCACCACAAATCTCAAAATTTCTCCTAATTATAAAAATACTATGTATGTTGCACCGCGAAGTTTTCGAACCAGGGCAAATAAAATTCGAATAACCAACTCTAACAATGACTTATATGATTGGTTTTATAAATAGAGCAGTGGAGTAATTATGAAATTCTTGAGAGACAAGTTTTTGACCAAAATATTGATTAAAATTACATGGAAGCTAGCTGATTATGACCGGCAAGCTCAGCACGGCTTGAACTATTCATGGTTTGATTTCAGTCATTTTATGAAAACAAATTCGGATGTTGAACAAAATATGAAAATATGTATATAGTAAGATCACGATTAAATAAAATAATGTTGTAACAAAGTGGTTATTGAAAGATATGGTATTTTGTCAGTATTATAAATAATAATAATAATAATAATATAAGGAGTAGGACCCACCAAAACCATTGATCTGATCAAATTCTGAATGTGATCAGTGATTGGTCTTTGCAAATCACAGGCTAGCTTTAAAAAGCAATGGCCTCTCCCTATGTTTTGTCTCTAGCTAGCAGATTTTAACCTTCCAAACCAGCAAAATGCAGAAGTGTAACCATGAAGATGGACTGTACTTCTTCAAATAATTGTGTTGAAACTACGCATCCCTACTTACACAAACATATATTTTATATATATGGTACTGCTTTTGTAATCATCCACTCATCTAGTTTATAGCAACTGTGGTCACATTTTCATGCCACATAGTCAAAAACTACAGCAACTTTTTAACAGTTTTTTCTATTTTTTTCCCCCTGCTAAAAACTTTTTATATTAACCTCGATTTTTCTATGGACAATAATCAAACATGTTCATTTGATTGTGACCTTATTTTTCACTTATGATATCCTAGTTTTGTTAGTGACCCGAGAAGTATATTCCTCTACATGACCAACATCTTTCACTCAAAACTAACAACGAGGATGAAAAAACATGATATATATTTGAGTTGCAAGTACTAAGAAAAAAAAAGTCTCTTTTAAAATAAATAAATAAATATGGAAGACTATTTTGGTATTTTATGGCTAAGGACAAGGTTATTTTCGTCAAATAGGTGAAAAATAAGAAAAGCTGCACTTAAAATTGTCGTATCTTTGGTCTCATTATTTTTTATAATTTCCCGTTCGGAAAGCTGCGGCTTTGGGGTCCACGGGTCTTCCCTGGCTCACACAGCCACAAAAACTCAAACAGAAAATATAACCGTTAGAACGGAGATCCCATATCAGCACTCTTATAACAGCTTTTAATTCTTCATCTACCTAAACCAACGGTCGAGATGAGATTCCGTGGTCCCATAACCCCCCAAAAGAGAAGGAAATAGAAACCTCTGGAAACGTCTAGCCGTCCTGGTCTGAGCTGAGTGAAATGACACTTTTGGACAGGTCAGGGGAACGCGAGTATGGGACGGAACCTAGACTAACAGTTCGTTGTGGGGACCAGGGGCAGGGATGGAAAGTTGCGGATAACGATGACGAGAGGAGCGGGGAAACCCCTGGTATATGCCTCAGCATCATCCTTGATGATCCGGCCACGCTTGCCTTCGTCTGATTGGGCAAACAACTGAGTAGTGGGCCGAGTCTCTCCATTAATAGATTACTTGCGGAAATTTATATTTTCTCTCTTTTTTTTTTGAAAGAGAAATTTATATTTTCTAAGGGAAAAAAAAAACTATAAATAAGGCTACACTCGAATATGAAATCACGAGAATTATTGCTTTTTCCCCAAAACAAAACACGAGAGTAATTGTTTAAAGTACAATATCATTATTGTTGAGAATTCTAAGGAATAAAGGGGTATTATTGATGCTATTCACCAAAACTTTATTGTAATTTCTTTTAAGGAATCTTTGTTGTAATTTAATAGTATTGCAATATGATAAAAGGTCATTGTTACTTTTTTTTTCATATCCCAGTAAAATAGTTATTTATTCATTCAATAAATGCACAAAAGTTTTTGTATTGTGGAATTAAAAGTTTGTCATGCTCTTTATTCAAAAATGAAAAATAGAATGCTAAATACATTATTTTTTATAACTTTCTAATTTCACCAATTAATATATGAGTTTCATTATATAGTTTCACATTGTTTCGCATTTTAACAGTGAAAACTAAAAATTTACATATTAAAGCATTGAAGCTTAGAGTGCATTTAACATTCCTAATAAAAAAAATTATCCACCTTGAAACATCTAATTCCATAAGTTAAGAGTTACAAACTACTTCTCTTTTTTTCTCTTCTTTTATTATATTTGTAACCAATCAATTAAAATTGAATGGAGAGAAAAACCAAGCCCACCAGCAAAGGGATAGAGAAAACATGGTGAACATGGTCCTTGATGCTTATGATCGGCACTACATCATTGTAATTTGTATGAATGGTATAATATATAGAGTACTCATAATTTCAAAGCAAAAAGGAAAAATTAAAATAGTGCCGTTGATGGATAAGGACAAAAACAACGCAATCAATTAAAGGCCAGAGACCAAAACGGCCCAAAAGACACATTCTTCTTTAACTATGATTTTGACAATTAAAGAACTACTTTCCCATAACATCCATTATAGTATACTAATAGGAGAGAATGTTGGGGGGACATTTTGGTCAATATGGTTGTCCACGGTCTATTGTCCAGCTCAAGTCCTCTGTAATTAAGAGCAGTGGGAATTGTCATTATTGCTTTGTTTAAAGTTGCTATATGAGTGCCTCAAAAAAAAAAAAAAGAAAGAAGTTTTATATGTGAGTGAGATATATTTTTAATTTAAAGTGGGACCACATCGTCTTTCCCCAAATGTGTATGATGTATCATAAGTACAATTTGAATGTGTTGGTAAGCTAAACAAAGTACAATTAAATCTTCCATACAAATCTTTCCAAAAAAAAAATTTCCATACAAATTAACATATTTATCTATTATTCCTGTTATTTTTTTTTTAAAGGGATCTATTATTCCTGTATTATAAGCACTTAATAAATTATAGTGGTAGTAGGCTGAACATGCCGTCCAAATCTTAACATGATAGTACACCAATGTTCTTTAATTCTCCCACTACGAAAAGAAATAACACAAATAAAAATATATAAAGAAAGAAGCACCATGAAATGAAAGATGCTTGAAGGTTGCTTTGTCGTTGGAACTCGGAAGAAAGAAACAGTTTATATATATATATATTATCTAAGTGGAATATAGCAAGAACTTCCATGCTTTGGGTTGTTAAATTAGTTGTTAGAATCTCCATCATGATAGACAATCATAACAGACCAACTTTTAATATATTACAAAAAGAGAACTTTATTAAAATTAAAACTTTTAGAGAATGGTAAATGTCATTAGTAAAAGAGGGGGAAAAAATGTCAAAGAAGTGATTTCCACGCATTGTCATATACCTTTTTTTTTTTTTTCCCCTTAATCCTTCTCATTAATTGCTACTTGAAGAATCACATTAGCTTATTTATTTTTATCAGATCGTAGCGGACTATTTTGACATCCGATTTCTTTCACAACTAAGTAACATATATTATCTCAAAGATTACAAAAATATCACAATTAGCTCCAAGTATTACATAACTATTAGAATAATTTTTATTTTTGTGCCCTTATCCCATAATCGCTTTATATAAGCCTCCTAAGTCCTATCTACATATATATATATATATATATTTATATTCTCCTTGAAACTTTATACATAACTTCTAATGATGTATGTATCTTAAATTTCCCGGATAACGCTGTCCAAAGCTTTTTTTTTTTCCTTTTTATTTGCCATTTTTTTCCGGTTACTTTTTTTTTAAAAAAAAGAAAAAAGGAGAGAGAAAGGACATTTTTGGAAATTGAAGGTGGAAAGGGAGGGAGGAGAGTTGGAAAGGGACAGCATGTAACCGTTGTAGGCGTGGATTAGGTTGAGTTGAGTTGGATGCCAGGCTGACGCCTCAGCCCTACACATCGGTGAGTAACCCACCGCAGATGATTAAGCCCCTTCCTCCTCACATGGTCACGCTGTACACTGTGGTCCCCACCACTTTCTCTACTCTCTCTTAACAAACATCTATTCCCCGAACATTTTTCTTTCATTATTTATTATTACACCGTGCCACTTTTTTTAATTCCGAAAATACCCTTGTCTTATCCATAAAATGCACCATTTCCCTACCCTTCTACCCCGTTCATAAAAAGACACACTCACCACCACTACTCACTCGCTCATACCGTAGAGAGCTCTCTCAAAACCCAAAAGAAGAAGCCTCACTGTTTCTCTTCTCCCGACTTTCCAGAGCTTGAAAAAAAAAAAGGTGTAAAAATGTCGAAGGAAGTGAGTGAAGAGGGTCAGGCCCATGGCAAAGACTACGTTGACCCTCCACCAGCACCACTCATTGACTTAGCGGAGCTCAAGCTCTGGTCCTTCTACAGAGCCCTCATTGCCGAGTTCATCGCCACACTCCTCTTCCTCTACGTTACCGTCGCCACCGTCATCGGCCACAAGAAGCAAAATGAACTCGACAAGTGCGACGGAGTGGGCCTCTTGGGCATCGCTTGGGCCTTCGGTGGCATGATCTTCGTCCTCGTTTACTGCACCGCCGGAATCTCTGGTACAAGACGACAGAACCACCTTTCTCAGTAAATCTTGTCTTCATCTTCTCATGACTAACATCGTCGTTTTGTATGTTACTCAAATGGGTTTCGTTTGTTTTTGCTCAGGTGGTCACATCAACCCGGCTGTGACGTTCGGTCTGTTCTTGGCCAGGAAGGTCTCGCTGATCCGGGCTGTGGGTTACATGGTGGCTCAGAGCTTGGGAGCTGTGGCTGGTGTGGGGCTCGTCAAGGCCTTCATGAAGCACGAGTACAACAGGTTCGGTGGTGGCGCCAACAGCGTCGCCAGTGGCTACAACACCGGCACCGCAATCGGTGCTGAGATTATCGGTACTTTCGTCCTTGTCTACACCGTTTTCTCGGCCACCGACCCTAAGAGGAGCGCGCGTGATTCCCACATCCCAGTGCGTTCATTTTTTTTGAGTGACTTTAGAGTTTTGCGTGGTTAATTATTTGTTGTTTTTTAGGTTGTTTAAGAGTGTTATAAACTCAATGGTTTGTGGTGCAGGTCTTGGCTCCTCTGCCTATTGGGTTTGCCGTTTTCGTGGTTCACTTGGCCACCATCCCCATCACCGGTACTGGTATCAACCCGGCCCGGAGCTTCGGTGCTGCTGTTATCTACAACAACAACAAAGCCTGGGATGACCACGTAAGAAGCTATCTATATAAACATACATACACATCTACTCTTCAAAGCCATTTTTTCACTCTAAATTATCCATACAGTTCGTTATATACATGAAGATCTAATGGTTCACTGTTATGTGGTGGTTTTGGTGCAGTGGATCTTCTGGGTGGGACCATTCGTGGGAGCTCTGGCCGCAGCGGCGTACCACCAATACATACTGAGGGCCGCAGCCATCAAGGCTTTGGGATCTTTCCGCAGCAACGCTACCAACTAGAGAAAAGGAAAAAAGAACAAAAATTTAGAGGACACCTCTTGAAGTTTCTCCTCTACCAAATTCATAATTTATTTTGTTTGTTTGTGTGTATGAGAGAGGATGATGTTTATGATGATGATTATGATGTTGATGATCATGATATGAATATCTCCCTTCTTTTTTTTTTTGATATTTTTTCATAATCTTTTAATCTTTTTGTTTTGTTAGCTTGTGAACCTGTGTATTATTGTTCATGAGTAGTGGTGATGTTCCCTTTTTTTTCAGTTTAATTACTATTTCTAATCTCTTCGGTAATGATTTATTTTTCTCTCTACCTATTTTTTTTTTTAAAAAAAAAAAACCCACAAGGCAAACGAAGAGATTTATTTATCAAAATATGTTTGGCGTTTTAGTTGGAACAAATGTTGGGGAAAAGTCTTTCCTTGAAATGGTGGCAAGACTGAGTTGGATAAATGTTTGCGCACTTTAAGACTAGAGTCCAAATAGTGTTGTTGAAAAAGTAGAACAAAAGGAAACTGGGAAGGGAAAAACGATGGTGACGGGATGGGAATCCTGTGTTTGACTGGTCATTGAACTATCGACACGTGTCACTCAGACA
The DNA here is from genome assembly GCA_002914805.1 of Parasponia andersonii. Classification (NCBI taxonomy): domain Eukaryota; kingdom Viridiplantae; phylum Streptophyta; class Magnoliopsida; order Rosales; family Cannabaceae; genus Trema; species Trema andersonii. Next base: position 471,043 of record JXTB01000338.1, on the reverse strand, counting down.
CTAGGATTGCCCATTTGCTTGTCTTGGCATCACATGGGCGGGTGAAGCCTGATAGGGCCGGTCTGCTGCTTTATTCACTGGATCATAATATAACCTTTCTTTTTTTTTTGAAAACAAAAAGTAAGAGATAATAAAAGGATTTATTATTTTATTTATTGGGTGAGGGGAGAGATCATGGGTCTTTTGGTTCGTCTCACTTCTGACTAAACCCCATGAAAGAGAGAGAGAATGTGGTCCAAAAGCAATTAGAGCTGGCATATTGGGCTGCGTTAGGCATGGTGGGGATGCCTCTTCAATCACGAGAATGCCAGTTAAGCAAGAACTTGTGATTCAAAGTTTGCTTATTATATGATTCCCACTCCAGTAGCTCAAATTTTGCTTATTCAATAAATTGAAGTTGGTTTAAAAAGGAAAATAAGTGAATTTTTGTTCCATGATCTAAAGATGTTTCAGTCACAAACACATGTGGTCTCTACTCACTAGGACTTTTTGGCGGGTAGGAACCAGTTAGGCCAACACATCTAATTGTACTAGTGTTTACCTAATGGGCAATGCGAGTTTTTCTTGTCTCCTTGTGGTTCCCTACCAATATCATGTCCCCAAGCTCGGACTAGAATAAAAGGCCGTTTTTCTTATTAAGAAACGGGGTGACGTAAAACAAGATGGGCAATTTGGGCTGGGTCGCATTGAAATTGGGATGGGCTATTGTAAGGGGAGCAATAATGGCTTAAACTGGGCTTCCGATAACCAATTTGGGGTTCTCCAATATCACGGGCTTGTGAGTGATTACATTTTGGGCTGATTTTAAGTAAATATCTGTTTCGCAAATGTTATAGCGAATAGTTATACAAATAAAAAAAATTAAAACTAATATGCTCAATATATAAAGTTGGTATATTAATGGATTTATCAAGTGTAAAAATAAATATATTTCATCATTTAGATATAAAAAAAAAAGGGAGAAAAATGGACATTGCAAAGCGTAAGAAAAGGACATCCACTCCTTTCAATTCGGCAAGTGTTTTTTATACGTAGTATTATCCGATATTTGAGATTTATATATATATATATATATATATATATATATATATGAATTATTATTCTCGACCATTTTGCTAAAAAAATTGAAAGACCATGATTTAAATTGAGGAACTTAAAATTGGGCCAATTATCAGCCCCTTTTACTCGACACGGGGCATTGTAATGAAAATATAGATCATTACAATTGATTAAATTTTTGAAAACAAAATCCATTCCTCTCCCAATTCAATTCTAATAATATATGGATGCAATGCACCTCGTTAGCATGTTAGAGCATTCCTAATGCAGTCTCATATCTATTTACTAATGCTATAACTTACTGTAAAGTACAAATATGTATGGTGTCTTTATATTCTCTAGTGCAGTAACATTTCTTTTGCTGAATTCGGAATTTAATACACTTCAACTTTATTTTATAATGTTGCCGTGTTTAAATTTTCAAAATATTAAAAGTCACAATTTTAATACTCAATCAATACACTTTTCAATGTTCAAACTCAATAAGATTTTTAAAATGTCATATTAATAATAAAAATCTTTAAAAATAGCATTTAAGATATTATGCATGAGTTAAGGACGCCGCTAGGATTGGCCTCCCAATTGCACCTTTTTGAGACCAAGTTTCGGAATAATTTTAATTGGAGTAAAATTCACGTCCTACATGAGCCAAAAAATGGGCAATCCCCCTTGAAATTGTTGACATGACAAGCCAAAAAAATCCCATCTTCTCCACACTTCCTCATTTGAGTTTTGAAAACCAAAAAGAGGAGAAAGGAGTTGGAAGGTTTTGTGAGAGAAAAGCCCCCTAAGGACATCTCAAAGCACCATCTGAATCCGAATTTCTGGCGACACCTCCTCCAATCATGAAACATTCGTCAAAATCCTTGTCCAAGTCTCCGGTGGAAGAGCCCGGCCCAAAAGAAAGCCAGATCTAAGTCGAAAACTTTTCTGGCCCAAGGTTAGAAAATTAATTACCATAAATGAATAGCATACTCACAACTCTTCCCATATAGTTGTTAGGTTCATTTTTTATTTTTTAGCTCTAACATAATACTCATACTTTCATTACCGATGTAAACGTTATTTTTGTCCTACCAACTATTATCCTTTACAAAAAAAACAACAATACTATACTAGCCATCTTTGTGAAAAAAAAAAAAAAAAAAGAGTCAAAAAATTAGTCAGCAAGAAATTTTACTATAGCTTGATATTCTAACCGTGTGGTCCAAAATTAACTTACAGATTAGCATGTTTTGACCTCTCACGAACATTACCTCCTCAATTTCAACAACAGAATAACCAATGATTGTAAAGTAAGACATAACTTACATAAAAAAAACACTAAAAAATCCTAATAACGAACAAATATTCAACTTGCAACTAATTTTATGTTAATATAATGCCAAAAAATCGATGAAGATTGTCTGGAAACTAGTCTTTGATCAGAGTGAGAGAGTCGTTGGGGGAAAAAATTATCTTTTTTTTTTTCCTTTTTTTTTTCTTTTTTTCTTTTTCTTTTTGGGAGGGAATTTTGCCCACTTAACCTTGGCAGCATTTTAGTAAAGGTAGTAGTGGAAACTGATTTATTTCTTTCTCAAATGAGTCGTAAAGAACTCCAAAACTTAGCCTTAGAAATATCACTGCATAGGGAGTAAAAAAATAAAAAATAAAATAAAATAAAAGGAAGTGTGATTGGAGGTCAAATGGTCTTAGGAGGGTCCTTATCCCGTTATGCATTGGAAAAAAATAATAAAAAGAAATAATTTATCAAATCCAAAATTTTGCTAATTTTCTGCCCCAGTTATACCATTAGCATTAACTTATACGTAGAGATGGTCTCATAAATGTTACAACGAGAGATGCAGTTAACAAAAGTGAGAATAATTCTAGTTCAAATAAAATTGGTAAATATTAGCTATTTATACGTAAATTTGTCTGAAAGTAATGTTATTAGGCAAGGTTTGAATTAATTGATGAAACAAAAAAAAATTCATACAAATTTGACATTTCATTGTAACATTTAAAACAACAATCATAATCTAGTCGTTTCTAGTTGTTCTGAAATTTATGTGAAGGCTTTTTTTTTGTTTTTTCAATTTTTTGGGACTTGGTCTTGAGGTGGGTTGGGAATGGATAAAAATGGTATCTTATATAATGAGTTTTAGGGTATGTTTGGTTTAATAGAAAACTCATTCTATCATCCTAATGTTTGTTTTATTTTTTTGGCAAGAGAATAGAAATTATAATTTCATTAAATGATGAAATTGCTATTCCATTTTTCTACTAATAGAATAAAAATTCTAATCTCTTTCAAATTTTGGTAAAATTAGTTTTTCCCCTTTTATCCTACTAAAATATTTAAAAATACAAATAATTTTGTCAATACATATTATATTTCATTATTTATTCCAATTTTAACTAAATAATGTATTATTATTTATATTCTTTTTTTTTAATTTTATTTTATTATTTTTCTAATTCCATTCTATTATATCCTAACCACTCTTGTTTAAATTTTTTTTAAAAAAAAAAAAAGAAAAAAGGTACAGTACGTCGATTATTACTGAACAAAGATATCAACGATCTAGAACAAATACCGAGAATGAGGGACCTAAAGGTCGTCCTACTTCACTGTCTTTTTCTTCTTGTTTTCGATTAAACGGTTAAATAAACGAGGATCGAGAGAACGAAGAGAAGAGAGAGAACGAGTAAAAAGAATGTTACGAAAAGAAAATTAAGAGAAAATAATAAAAAAGAAAATTATGAAAAAAATATGTATAAAAAACTCGTACGAAGGATTATTTTGTTATTATCTAAATTTTTTATTTTTTTTTAATTTTATTTTTAAAAATTGTTCTCGACGACAAACAATTTTATTTGTTATCAGAAAAAATTAAAAAAAAAAAAAAAACTGTTTTTTAGTAACCGTGCAGTTGTTTTGCTATAAACTGGTTACTCGTTTCGGCAAATGGGAATAGCAATCGAGAAGAACAGAAAGCAAAACCAGAGATGGGTTCTTCTCAGCCTCACCATGATTACATCGTGATGTTGCCATTCATGGCTCATGGCCATCTCATACCATTCCTAGCTTTAGCCAAACAAATCCACCAAAGAACAGGCTTCACCCTCATCATCGCCACCACCAAGCGCAACGTCCATTACCTCCGGCGATCCTCCTCCGACTCCGATATCCACTTCGCCGAGCTACCCTTCTCCAGCTCCGACCATGGACTACCCCCAGACACTGAAACCACCGAGAATTTGCCCCTCTCCAGAGTAGTCGACCTCTTCAACGCGTCACGGAGCCTCGAAGCTCCTTGCCGGAACTTCATCCTCGAATCCATCGGAAAACATGGCCGGCCGCCGCTTTGTCTCGTATCCGACGTGTTTCTCGGCTGGGCCGTCGACGTGGCCAGGAGCTTCGACACCATCAACGTCACTTTCACCACCGGCGGCGCATACGGCTCTGCGGCATACGCCTCCGTCTGGCAAAACCTCCCGCACCGGAAAACAGAGTCCGACGAGTTCGAGGCGCCCGGGTTCCCAAAGCGGTGCCGTTTTCACCGAACTCAGCTGCATCTGTACTTGAGAGCGGCCGACGGTTCAGATCCATGGTCGAGATTCTTCCAACCCCAGATCTCGCTTTCTCTGAAATCTCACTCCTGGTTGTGTTACACAGTCGAGGAAATCGAACCCCTCGGGCTCGAAATCCTCCGGGGTTTGATAAAACGACCCGTTTGGTGCGTCGGCCCGCTTCTTCCTCCGGCTGCGCTAAACGACTCGTCGTTTTCACCTTCCTCCTCCTTTTCGAGTATATCGAAACAGAGGGTGAGTAAAGAACTCGGTATATCAGCTGAGAAGCTGTTCGAGTGGCTTGATTCACAAGAACCTCAGTCAGTTCTGTACATCTCATTCGGTTCCCAGAACACAATTGGAGCTGCCCGGATGATGGAATTGGCAATCGGATTGGAGAAGAGTGAAAAGCCTTTCGTCTGGGTGATTAGGCCTCCGTTCGGATTCGATTTGAGAGGAGAATTTAGGCCAGAGTGGTTGCCCGAAGGGTTCGAAGAGCGAGCGAAGGCGAAGAACCGGGGCTTGTTGGTGAGGAATTGGGCGCCACAGTTGGACATTTTAGCGCACAGAAGTGTTGGGGGATTTCTAAGCCATTGTGGGTGGAATTCGGTGATGGAGAGCTTGAGCCAGGGGGTGCCGATTATCGGGTGGCCATTGGCGGCGGAGCAGGCGTATAATTCCAAGATGTTGGCGGAGGAGAAAGGTGTGAGTGTGGAGCTGACTAGGGGAGCTCAGGGTGCTGTTGTTGGAGATCAAGTGAAGCAGGTGATTGAGTTGGTGATGGATAGAGATGGTGAAGGTGGGGAGATGAAGAAGAGAGCTAATGAGGTTAAGTTGCAGATTAGAGCAGCCATGAAAGAGGAGGGAGAACATAAAGGGTCTGCTCTTAAAGCCATGGATGATTTTGTTGCTTCTATTCTATCACATAGAGAAGAAAAAATCCCAAAAATAGAGAGAACAAGTGCTTGATATAGAGTTAAGCCATTTCCCCATCGTTTGATAACAAAATTGTAACTATGATATGACACCAGTTGGCTAGTTTTCGAAGTCTTCTAATTTGTCAAAGCAAGAAGAAACAAAGAAACAATTAGTTTAGTCACATTCATTTTTCTCAAAAAATAGTGACTTTTTACTTTGATACTTGGACACTCTTGTTGCAGTAAATTATAATGTACAAGCATGTTATAGATCAAAGCATAAAAGCAAAAAGGTCACACAATGTATTTTGTTGACCAGGATGGATAGTTGGCCCGGTTGTTCCATTCATCAGCATCATCACCGACCATGTAATCTTTTGAGGACCGAATCTGCTTATTTTCAAACCTTCAAAGACTGTAACGATTGGTTTTTTCCCATTAATTTAACTAACACAAGTTTGGGTAAACGACGAGAAGAAAACAAAGATGAAAGATACGTATTTATGCAGTTACAGTGGGTTGGTGAACTTGCTTTTAATTGCAGTATTTGGTCATATGGCCTCAAAGGAGTACTAATACTTTACTACTACAGATTGGAGAGAGCGAAGACAGGATTGTTCGGGGAAGAAAGACCTGTAAAGCTCATGAAGCTCTTCAACGACAATGTTTCTTGCTTTGATATTATTGGGCTACGGAAGAAGAGAGAGTTGCCCATGAGTCAGCCAATGGCTACTACCAAATGGAGAAGAAAACAGAGACGAAGAGGAGCTGGTTGCTTGTACTTCTGCCATGAAAACAGAGGATGAGGTGGTTCACATGGCCTTAGTAGTATGGAATGTTGGATCATTCTTCAACAATCTTCTAAATTTGGTTGACCGGTGAACTGACTCATTCAAGACAAAGCCTACAATCCCAAACACTTGATTACATTCTTGTATAGAGAACAAATTTGTAACTTAGGCCTTATGGTGAATCCTGCAGCTTATTAGGTACAACATCAAGATGGAATGACCTTAACATTTTACAACCTAAAACAAAAAATTCATTTGCAGTTGTTTTACAATACTCCATCCAACAAGGATTTGCTGTTGAGAGATTCAACCTTGGACTTGATAGAACTAACAGTGTCATTCAAAAGGGAAGACTTCAGCTCCAACTCCCTCAGATGGGCACGGGTCTCAGAAATTAGCTTCTTCGTTTCAGCAACCTCCTTCTCTTTGAAAGCCAAATCCTCCATCCCAGATTCTAGTTGTTTTCTCGTTGATTCCAAATCTTTATCACAGTTTGTCTTTGCTGCTTCAAAAGCTCGATGCTGACTAATCATCTCAATGGTTTCTGCACTTTCGCTGAGCACGCGGTGTAGCCAACTAACATCAATTCCTGAAGATTCCACATCCTTGAGAATGGCAAACATTTCTTTGACTTTGGACTTTGTCAGCTGCATAATTTGGGTAGACTGAAGCTCTTGAATCACAAGGCACACACATTCTAAATAATAAGAACGCATGGCAATCGACTCTAATTGGCAGCTTGCTGCTATGTCTCCGTACTTGTCGAAGATTGACTGCAAAATGGGAGATAACCTTCCCTTCACTCGATATTTTCCCACTGACACACTAGCATCAGAAATTACTGACTGAGCTTCATCGTCGTCATCGCTCTCTTCGAAAGCTTGAGGTAGACCAGAGAAAGAAAAGCTAAGAGACCCTGAAGCTGAACCAGTAGTTCCTTCTCTTTTTTCGTTCGTGACAGGATATGAACCTGCTTCAGGCAACGCATGATGGTTTTGGTCCTCTTTCAGATGTATGGGTGGTTCACTGGCAATGGAGTTAGCAGCTTCTTTTGGAGGGTCATTGGGATGGTCCGGCTGTGAGAGAGATGACATGATTAAGAAGAGAATTGGTAACAAGTGCAAGTGTGCGTGCGCGCGCGCGCGTCGTGTGTATGTGTGTGTGTGTGTGAGAGAGAGAGAGAGAGAGAGAGCACCGTTGTCAGAATTCCAGACTCAGCTTCCGGATGAGAGAAGTGTCCTTGCTTCCCATTGAGAAGAGGATCTTCAACTTGAATTTCTCCAGAATATGTCTCGGACGAAGAATAATGCTCCCCATTCAGTGACTCCAGCTGTTCTGTCGAAAGTAAATTATTTGGAGGCAATGACACACTGGAATTGTAGACTTTATCTCTGGCAGGCGCATTTTCAAGCTCTCGAGGGGGCATTGATCGAGATTCTTGCATCTTTTTCTTTCCCAATTTTCTGGGAAAATCAAGAATTGAGCCTACAATCAAATCGGCCACAAAATATTATCTAGATGACAATACAAGCCATGCTATCGTGCTAGTTGCAAAAGATTAATCCATAGTATTTCTAAACTGCCAAAAAGATTAATCCATCGTAATTCATGCGAGAAAGAATCGAAAGATAGCAGTTATCCAACATGTATAAGAATTATGCATTGAACTGACACATCATCAGAGGACTAAGAGGATCAAGAACATGAAGAAAAACTTCACAAGGAAAAGAGACCAGCCAAGAAGCAAAGGATATTTTTTGCTAAGAGGGCTTGGATTGCATAGTTCTCTCCTCCACTCAGTTCTAGAACCCAGAAAGAATTGGGTGCCCTTTGCTCTTTGTCTCTTCATTAATGCAGACAGTTCATTTTAAGGAAAAAATTTATAACCCGTTGACGAAATAGCAGATAGAAAAGAGGGAAAACCTGGTTGATTTATTTCTTCTCCTCCTTCAGCTCCAGAAATTCTTTTGAAGCAATTTTCATTACATTCATGGTAAGGATTAGATGCCTTAGAGCAAGCTGGGTGCATTCTTTTTTCTTCATACTTTTTGTTGACATCACCATCTTTTACAACACTGCCATTATCTTAAAAAAAGAGAGGAAAAAAAAAAAGGGAAATCCAAATTGGTTCACCTATGTTCAGAAATGGTTAACGACAGTATCAGAGTAACACTCTGATTCGACAATCCACTATGCCTGCAAACATTACTATTTCTTTAACACTCAAAAACACCATCTCAAAATGTCAATACAATTCCAATTAAATCCAGAGACATTACCATGTGAAAAGAGAAAAAAAAAAAAAAAACTTTTAAACAAATTTATCAGCATGCCATAACGTCTGATCTTATACAGTGGACAAGTAATTTACTCGCCACTTGCGTTCCAAAAGTTAGGACGAAAGTTCAAATCATTTTGATAATCTCTCAACCAACAAACAAGCCAAAGCTTACCAATGCTATCAGAAGAGGGAGTGACAATCAACATTATTCATGGTAACGTTATATCGAAAAGCCTTGTATTTCTAGGAGTAAACAGTAGAGGAATGAAATCTCAGATAAATTAACATTTTTTTTTTCCCTAATAGCAAAGTATGTGAACTTTTCAATACGATTGTAAGAGAATATATTATAATAGCATACAAGGTCAAACTTCAAAATGGACACTAACCTGATTTCTTTTTTTCCTTTCGGCCCTTTCCTTCAGCAATCCTCCTCAAGCAAGTTTCAGTACATTCATGGTACGGATTAGATGCATAATTGCAATCCGAACGTACTTTTCCATTCAAAGCCATCTTTTTTTGTTAACTTCACTTACTATTATAAACCTGCAAAATATAATGTAAAAGAAAAAAAAGAAATACAGTTAAAATTACATAAATTCTCATCCAAGTCACACATAAGTTTGGAAGCGCTGGTTATTTTTCTTCTTCCCCTTCTTACTTGCCAATAAACGTGAAACAGAGGCTTCTGATATAATATTTTCTTCAATTACAATGATTATTTTTTCTTCTTTTTTTTTTTTTTTTTGGTTGTTGGTGGTGCGGGAGTAGAAGCCAAAACTAATTTTGATTATAAGATAAAAGGAGTACAAAAGAA
>JXTB01000338.1:444532-461467 GCA_002914805.1 Parasponia andersonii | reverse complement strand
AGAAGAACAAACCCTCGTAAGAAATTGAATTTGATAATGGAGAGACAGTGTCCTCTCTCTTTCTGGACGTGAGGAAGCAAAGTCTGCTGATGACGATGATGGTTCTTGTGGTGCGTTCTCACTTCAAACCCGTCTTTCTTGACTATGATAAACGACTTTTCTCGAAGCCTTAGTATAATTTGTGTCTGATTTTTATACCCAAATTAACGAATAATGAATAATGAATTATGATATTGGGAGCTATATATATATATATATTTAGAATACGTTTTCAAGATATTTTTTCTTTTTATTTACGGTCGGTCGTTGGTATTTTTTTTAGCTCACTACTTAATAATAATTTAATATTTAATAATAATTTAATGATTATAATAACATGAAAAAGTGTGTATGATTAATATATTTTTATAATAAAAAAATATATATACTAAATTTTTATCAATTAAATTGATATAAAAAAAAATACTGTGCCTAACGATATTTAATATAATGCGATATTTCCAAAAAGAAATTTAATAAAATGTACGCAAAACTCCTGACAGTGCGCCACCTTCCTCATTGATGACGCACTGCGTGGCCATCCGTTGAATTAGTGATGACAATAAGAAGATGCTTCTTCTTCTCCGCTATTTTTTTAATTAATTAATTAATATATTTTGGTTTTGACGAAGAGCTTTGAGCTTTTTATTCTATTTTAATAATTTGTTGAGAGTACACTGTTAGAGTTCGGACCACTTTGGTACACTAAATTATGTACTTTCAGCTTTTATATTATTTGAAGTAATGGTTTATATGGTAACACGTCGACTTTCCATGTTATTCATGTTATTTAGTGCACAACTTTAGTATAAAAGAAGTGGCTCGTGATAAAAGTATTTATTATCTAGAATTTTGATATTAAGTTTGAGATATATATCGGAAATAAGTGTAAAAATTTATTATTTTTAAGTAGAATAAAAAATAAATAGTAATAAATATTTTTTTTAATTTATAATAAATAAAAATTATTAATTAAATTTTATTTTTAAAAATAAGTTAGTGACTGATGGTTATTTATACTGCTGTTCAAATGGCACTGTATCAAGGTGAAAATTTTTCAATTACGTAGTTCGATAAGATAAGATGATGCAATTTGATACGTAGTTAATGGTAGGATGGCAACCAAACGAGTTTCAGTACAACTATTCCATCTAAATAAATAAATAAATAAAAACTTCTCTACGGATACAAGGTGGGTCAAGTTTGGGTAGCCAAGTGCTCATGCCAGGTTAAAAAAATTAAAAAAAAAATAATATAAAAAAAATATTATTTGAAGAATTTAGAAAAAAAAATGAAAAAAAAAGAAGATTTTAAAGAAAAAAATATAAATACTTGAATAACACAACTAATTATTGTATAAACATATTTATGTGTATTTTATATAAGATTGGTGTCCTTTATATAAATTATACATATATCTAATATATATTATTAATTTTTTATATATATAAAATAATAATAATAATCGGGGGTGTGGGTTTGGTAGGCAAGGTATGTACCCATATAAGTTATACTACATCAGAATTGAGTTTTTTCAATAAAAACTCGTACGTGGCTCGTTTATATGAACAACCGAGTATTACTAGACTCATTAAGAGCGCATTGACCGATAAAATTGCCATCCATAATTTATAGAAATAAATATATGTGATTTAAATTGTATTGCAAGTCCGCAACATAACATACCCTAACTAATTTCTAAATATATTTTTTTTAGCTTATGTTACTCTTGATTTATAACTTAGAATGTAATTTTGCAATTAGATATAAGATAGTTTTTAGTCTTATAAATGAAAAAAAAAATTGAAGTAATAATAGACTAAAATTATAAGTCTATTTCCAATGCCTATTGTCCAAACTTTGTAGGCTGTATACTGCACTACATTGTAAATGTAGTTGCAATATGGTTTCATTTTTTCTGATTATATCAAACTATGTGATTATTTTGGGAAAAAGCATAAACTAGATAAATCGGGCCAAACTACATTGCAAAGGTCCCTAATTGCTTATGTATATATCATCCTCTATCACGTTTTCTATTTCTATTTATTTTTTTCTTATTCAAATTTCGGCGTCTATCACGTTATTGACTAATGGAAAAAGATGGATCCCACAAAGAATAAAAGAAAAAAGAAAGATGTATAATATGTCAATTCTTTGACCTTTGTAGGGCCAAATGTTTATTCACTGGTTTAGGGAACTAAGAATATTATGTTGCAGTGATTATTTATTTAAATTCCTCACACATATACGTATAATCTGATCTCTAAAATAATATAACCGGTCTTAAGCGTGCAAGTACTAATGAGAATTATTAAGTAAAATTTTCAACTGAAGTTGATAACGTAAAATATAGACACACTCTATGCATGATTAATTGCAATAATTTGTCCGGAATCTTTTGTTTTCAATTACAAATCTTAATTTAAAGGAGGAGTAAAAGTTAGATTTTTCGATAATAAAAGATCATTTTCTTGAAACAGAAGGAAATCTAAATGATGTTATTGCCATAAATGAAAAATGATAATTAAAATGATAGATTCTTTTTTGTGATTGCTAAATGCTGATAATAAACTGAGTTACATCAAAAATTAAAACCCAATCTTTTTTTTTTCAAATAATTATATTCATTATTTATCAATAATACGAGTCTTACTGTTGGTTGGGTGTACGTGAAAATTTGTTGATTATTTTATTTATTTATCATCCGTAATTTTATTTATATTAGAAAATAGAGCACGACTATCTTTATCACATCTCAAAATAACTTTAGAGTTATGAGAAAGAATATTAAAAGAAAAAAAAACAATAGTAATTTAGAGAAATGTGAGGAAAGAGCTTGGTAGGGGAGAGAGAAAAATAGAATAGTTCTTATAAGTAACGAGTAATGAGTAAATGTGCGTGAGCCAGAAGAAGAAAATTGCAGAAGCCAAAAAGTTAATTGGAAACTGTTCATCTTAGACTTTTCTATATGTTGAAAGTTGAAACTGCCCCTGTCGCATTAAGAAATGGGCATTGTTGTTTTTACAGGCTATTTGTTTGTTTGTTTTTTTTTTTTGTTGGTCGTATTTTTGGACTTTGGATCCTGATAATTTTTACTTTCTTAAAATAAAAATTTTAGAAGATCTTCTTAAAAATATTAGAAAAAAAATCTTCTAATAATTTATCCAAACATCTTAATAAAAGAAATTTTAAGTTTCAAAAGATTTTTAGAAGCTATGACAAATAGGCTCTTTAGCTTTTTGGCTGATTACAATGTTTTTCGGAAATTTTATGTGTGTAAATTCAAGCATTAATTTAGATCCCATAAAATGAGCCAAATAATGGGGGGACTTCAGGTTGTACTTCTACTCTGGTTAGTATATTTGTGTCTTAGATCTTGTTTGGTGTATTGGAATAGAATTGAGATAAGAATTATTTATCTTAATTTTATATTTGATGTCACTTTAGAATCAGGATAAATAATTCATAACTAAAATTAGTTTCATTTGAGCAGGATAAATAATTCTACTCAAAAGCGAGAGATTATTAACTCCAAGCATCATTAATAAGAGGACTCGTCTCTTTTGCATGTTCCCATATTAGTAGTCTTAATTTAATAGATTTTTTAATTATTTTTAAATTTTGAATTAAATTTAAAATATTTATATTTCACATCCCAATGCTAGTAAGTCTTACATTATAAATAATGCTAATTCAATTTAATACCACACCAAATATAAAATAATGTTAAACATATCCAATATATTCTATTTTGATGCAATAATTCTATCTAATTCCGCACATCAAATGCGCCCTAAGATAAAAGGCATAGTATAATAGAGAATTTTTTTGAAGGTAATATAATAGAGAATTGGGGAATACTGTAAGTCTATAACTGCTGGCTTGATTTTTATTTATTTATTTATTTTTTGAATTCTCTCGTCACTGACGAAGTTTTCATATTTTTCGTACTTTTTTATGTATGCAATTAAAACTCTCCTTAATGGGAAACGAGAGAGAACAAGTATTTTAAGTTAATATAAATTGCTTGGAAATTTCTGCTGCCTTGTGGCTTGTAGTATACAAGGCTAGACAAGGGACCCCAAGTTTCTTGCTATATACCAAAGGACGGGATAAATATCCTCCTCCTATTGGTATATACTATAGGACTTACATAATTTCCAATCAAACTTTAGGATATAAGAACATTATGGGCCAAATTTCAATTTCCACTATACGGGTTAATTTCTTTGGCTATTTGAATGAAGGGTCTGATGTGTGTTCCCAATTGTGATACAAACTTGGTATTTTTTTTTTCTTGGCTTGAAACTTGATAGAGCACTTGAAACATGAAAAAATATAGTGATGTATATAAACCTAAAGTAAATAACAAACTTCAGCGAGGTAGTTAGTAATGTTTCCTAAATCTTTAAGTCTTTTTTCTTTTTTTTTTTTTTTTCCCGACGACTGCCCTCATCATTACCGACTCAATGCATGGGTAATTAGTATAAGTTATTTCCTATCAAATCCACCAAAATATATGTACAAAAGAAATGTGAGGTCCTGATCAAGAGGAAATTACATGATATGCTCTTAGGACTTGTTCTTTCGCAACAAAACACGTCATATTCAGTAAACCATGTGGAATTATTTTTTCAGGCTTTTTTTTCTACTAGTTAGAATGTTGGCCTTTCATTTAGGGGACAACCGAGCCTAACTTTCTTTCCCTTTCTTTTTCAAATTTCCTTTTCGACTTTAAAGTTATAAAGTAGATGAAACAAGAAACAACATAAGAAATTAATCCCGCGAATGAAAACTTCAAAGTAGGTTCCGGGGCCTGAGATCACCTATGACAAATTTCCGTATCCCTTTTTTATGTCTCACTAATCAGATAGTGCTATGTTTCTCAAAATAATAAACGTATTTTGTGGGGATTTATCAAAGTAAAATGTTTATTAAAAGTATATGGAATAATGCTTAATATGTCATGTTATGTTCTATTTTTTAAATATTATCTGATTTGATTTATAATTTGTCCCTATATAAATAATAAGCGTCAAGTGAAAATCTAACACTGTCCAAATATATCATACGGAGTTATTTGATTAGTGAGATAAGAAGAGAGAAGGAAAATGAGGAAAACTTTTGGTATTTAAGTTACAAACGCCACTGTCTTGGGTCATGCATGCAATATGCTCTCCCTCATCGTAACTATCTCATATTTTGTTTATATAATTTCCTTTTAATAATGAGTTCTTTCGTCCCAAATATTCGCTTATATAATGTTCCTTAACAAGAAAAGATAAATATATAATGTTCCTTAACAAGAAAAGATAAATATAGCTTAGTTTTGTGAAACTCCCTTCCTCTTCCAAGCATGCCTTGGCTGCAGTTCACCTACAAATATAAGTAGCTCCCAAGCTAAAAAATTATACACAGAAACATTTATAAGAGACTCTAATTAGCTGTACTATTGTTATTATTACTTTTTGTTATTTCTTTCTTAGTTTACTGAGATGGATACCTTGGTATATAGGAAAGGGTCTTGTCTAAGCTTTGAATAGGGTGAAACCAAAATAGTTTCAGTCAACTGAAGTTTGTATGGAGATCATGCTTATGTCTTTACTTGGTTCAGTCAAAAGAGGTTGCCATATTTGTCTTGAGAGCAACAAGAGGCATTGCTATACACCGACTTGTATCTCTCTCAATCGGTGCTTGTGGATATATTAAGAGGAGCATTCAATAAATTTGTAGCCAAAGGAAACGGAAAAAAAAAAAAAAAAAAAATCTTCAGAATTTCAAAATGTGAATTTTCTTAAATCATTGTAGGTAATATGGACATCATTATGCGAATTTTGATGGAGAGGCTTAGAGTACTTGTGGGTTTAAAAGGATGGGATTATTGTGTTCTCTGGAAATTAAGTGAAGACCAAACGTAAAAGAAACTATCCATATAGTTGTATGAATGATATGTGACTAAATGAGTGTGGCATGTGCCATTGTGTTTACGTGACTTTTGTGAATTCTTACAGGCTTATTGAGCGGATGAACTGTTGTTGTGCTGGGAAAAACACACAAAATGGAGGAGACTAGGAACTTCAGGTGCGTTTGATACAAGATTCGAATCATATTCTTGGAGACTAGGAACTTCAGGTGCGTTTGATACAAGATTCGAATCATATTCTTTAAATTCAGAAATAATTTTTATATAAAAAATTAGAATTCCAACTTTATATATGAAAATTATTTGTTTCTGAATTTGAATTTGAAGTATAAGATTCAAATCTTATACCAAGTACGCTGGTCTTTTCTCAGTTTCTCCAGTCTTTCCATGCAAGGATACCATGTTTCAGCACCCACGAGCTAATTCTTGTGGTCTTCTTTAAAAATTGCCTACTTCCATGCCTTCACACTCCGGGTATTACCTATCTACTCATCTAGTACTCATAGCATAAATGACTTTCTGGTTATTTTTAATGCTCAGTGCATCTAACACATGAGTTTATGAGCAGGATTCATTCACAGACCTTGATAGCCAACCAACACGGATGGTTAAACTCATCTAGTGTCACATACTCACATGGTCTTGAGGTGAGTAGAGTTCGACCCTACTCTACTTCCCCACCAATTTTTGAAAGTGAGCCTTTGTTTATATTGAGCTATAATTTCTTTCTCTTGCAGGAATCTGTCGGGACCAAGGTTTTGATTCCATTGCCAGGAGGACTGATTGAGCTTTTTGTTAACTAACAAGTATGGTTAATGCATGGTTTTTCCCCTATGTTTGTTCAATATGAACTTTAAGGGGAAAGGGAAAAATAAATGTTCACCAATCTAGTCTTTTTCACAGAAACCAGAAGATCAGAATGTGATAGATTGTAACATTACAATGCAGCAGTACACAATGATTAACACAAGCAACATGGATACCAACAATCAACAATGATTAATCAGAATGTGATAGATTGTAACACAGCCCAATACAACATTACAATGCAGCAGTACACAATGATTAACACAAGCAACATGGATACCAACAATCATCTGCAGCAGCATGTTTTGCCTGAAACTGCATTCGAGAACTTAGACTTGTCGTATGACATCTCTGTCGATCAAACTCGCCTATGCAATTCTCCAATGAACTTGCAGCAATTTCGTTACAGTTCTGAAAGCAGGACGAGGAACAGTGCTGCCCGTTTCGAATCTTCACATGATCCGTCAGATAAGCAAATGGAGTCTTCCGTGGATGCAATGCAGATATCTGTGATGAATGACATAGCCAACATGCATGTTGACTTCATGGAACCAATAACAGCACACAAGGAGCAGCAAGGTAACGAAAAGGATTCGAACAAACAGGACAGAGGACAATCGAGTTTGCTCTCAGATTGCAGTGATCAGTTTGATGATGACGATGATTGAAAGTATGGAAGAAACTCGGAAAAAGAGCCTAATTGCTAAAACCTTGTTGCAGAGATGAAAATAAGGAAGAAGCTTAATGAAGGGTATACACTCTTCGGTCTTTGGTTCCCAACATTTCTAAGGGTAATAGATATCTATTTCTTGTTGGAACTTATAGTTGCTTTGCTTTCTCTTCTATGTAATATCTAGAAGGCCCCTTATTCTCATTTCGTGTACAGTTGGACAGGGCTTATATACTTGTGGAAGCAACTGAGTATGTGAAGGACTTGCAGAGGCAAGTAAAAGAACTTCAAGACGAGCTCAAAGAGGATTCGAACAATGATGGCCTTAAGAACAATGGCACTAATGGTAAAACAAAAACAAAAAAACATGCCCCGTCTGCGATTCTGAATCATGGAGAAGTTGATTCTGGATCTAAACTCGGGTGCGATAAAGCTCCAAATGAATTTCCTTCAGAAACATCAGGTAATGGAAGCATCTCGAAACAAAATCAAGACTCGGATACTACTAATGGCAAGGCACCACAGATGGAGGAACTGTATGTTCTTCTCAATCATTTTGACTTCTAAATACTATTCTCTATTTCTGAAGCAGCTTTGTAAGATAATAATATGGATTTCATAACAATTTTAGCCACAAGTAGAAGTGGCTCAGATAGCTAGAAATGAGGTCTTTGTAAAGGTATTCTGCGAGCACGAGCCAGGCAGGATTGCTAGTTAATTAGTTCCATAGCCACCAAACAGAGGCTAAGAGAACTAAACTTGTATATACATTCAAATATCAAAGTCAAAAGTTATTCTCTACAGTCCTTCATTTGAAAAGAAGACAATGTAATTAGCTTAAAAAGGACCAGAACTGCGAAAAGATAATTGAAATAATACAGCATCATGAGACCTCACAAGACTGACATAGTTTATACTAATTGACCAATATCAAATACCCAACAAAGGTCTCAGAATTTTCTTAAAGAAATTGGACTTGATCAAATGTGATGAGGTTGTTTACTTAGGGACAATAAATATAATCAAATAGAAAAAGCTCATGTCCTTTTGTTGATCCAAATGATATTGATATATGAAAAATGATAACCTAAATTTTACATTTCTCTTTTATTATTTTGCAAATACTTTTTTATCATCCACCATTGATCATTATGGGTCCAACAATAGGACATACGTATGAATTCACATTAATCAACAGTACAGTAGTTACAAAAATGACTGTCCTATTATATGAATATCTAATTTATTACATGTCAAAATAAATTGGAAATATTGAGGACATAATCTCGCATACAAAGGTGAATTTGGTTAGCTCAAATGATAAGATGATAAGAGTACTCGTTACCTAAGATCTTAGTTTTAGATTCGATTCACTCTGGGACAGATGTAAAAATTTATTATTCTTAATAAAGTGAAATAAAGATTAAATAGTAGTAAGTTTTTTCTTTTAATTTGTAATAATTAAAAATAATTTGTTAAACACTACTTTTAAAAAAAATCTCGCATACCAAAATAGATTACGAAAAAGGTGAACTTTATGTTCGTAGATTATCCACCTAAATATAAGTAAATAGAATATGGCTTACATCATTCAAGAGGTAATGACTAATGACCTATCAGAAACAAATTGTAGAAGGCAAAAGTTTAGCTGAAGACTGTTCATATTAGAAGTTTTTATATTTTGAAACTCTTCTAATATGTTACATTGAAAAGTGAACATTGTTTTATAGGCTAAGTGCTTTCCTACCGAAACAAAAGATGCTAGTTCCTTATTTTTAATTGATCATGTTTTTTGAACTTTGATTATAATATTATTATTATATGTGTGAGGTCATCATATGCATAATTTAGTGATAATCCCACTCCCTCTTAAAATTGAAAAGTCATGATTTCAAATCTTTTACGAGTCCAAAAAAAAAAAATAGTTAAGAATTCAAGCATTAATTAAGATCCATCCAATCGTAATTCTTTTAATTGAAATTTTTATCCAGTAAAAAGTCTCCTCATGACCTTGTTATAAAATTTTTCTAAATTCTCTTGTCACTAAAAAAGTGTGTTCAGATGATGAGTAACTATTTATCTATAAAAATTATAATTTTCACTTTATATTCTTTTTAGAAAATCATAGAAATTAAATAGGAGGAAAGATGAATTAATCTTGGAAGTGACTACAGTACTAGTTTTTTAAGTTGACATTTCTAGCAAAAACAAATTGAAATAAATTGCTTGAAAGATGCCAGTGCATAGTAGTAGTGTAGTCTAGTACCAAGCTAGATAGGCCAATCCGAGTGTCTTAGACTCTTTATGAGTAAGTAACCATAGAACGAAAGAAAATCCTCTTCCTATATTTAGGAGTAAGACTTGCATCTATTCAATCAAAGTGTAGGATACACAGGAAATTGGATAAACCTAATCTTTTCTTTTTTCATCTAACTCTATATGGGTGACAACTAAGGACTAAATTGAGGCCAGAATATTCCCCTATCTTAATGAAGGGTCTGATGTATGTTTCCCAATTGTGAACAATAAGTGATAGAGTAGTTGAAACATGAAGCAATATACTAAACCAAAACAAAATGAAACACTCAGCGAAGGTAGTTAGTGTTTTGTAGGCCTTAAGTTGGGCCATGCAATATGCCCCCTCTCATCATTACCAACTAATTTACTTGTGTAATCAGTTAATCTCTCTCCTCTAAAATCTCCAAAAACTGTAAAATGACAATTGAAAAAAAACGTCATATTAAGGAAAAGACTTGGAATTTTTACTTTTTCAGGCTGTGCTACTATAGCTAAACTGTCAGCCTTTCATCTTCATGGGGGACAAACAAGTCTGAATTTCTCTTTACAAAACTTGTTTACGTATAGTACTTTTCTATTTCTAGTCCAAAGTTATAGAGTAGTTGAAACATGTAAGAATATAGAAACCCCAAGCGAGCGAAAAACTTCAAGTTAGTTAAGGTGACAAACGCCACATTCTTAGGTCATGCAATATGCTCTCCTCCATCATAACTAACTACATATTATATCTGTTTATAATGACCTTTTAATAATGAGTTCTTTCCTCCCAAATATTCGCTTATATAATCTTCCTTAACAAGAAAAGTTGGATATAATTTAGTTTATATTATATACATGAAACTATCTCCTTCTTTCATGCCTTGGCTGCAGTTCACCTACCATTATAGGTAGCTCCCAAGCTCAAAAAAATATAGTAGGAAACATTTAATGGCTATAACTTATAAGAGGGTGTGAGTTGTATTATTATTATTTTTTCTTTTGTTACTTTTTCCCAGTTTGCTGAGGTGGGGTGTTGTCTAAGCTTTGAATAGGGTTCAACTTTATCAGTTTCTGTCATCTGAAGTTTGTATGGAGATCTTCCTTTGTATTTTATGCTGCCTTTTTATTTTGCTTTTTCCACCTTGCTTATGTATTTTGTTACTTCATTCAGTCAAAAGAGGTAACTATAGTTGTCTTGAGAGCAACAGGAGGCATTGCTATCCACTGGCTTGTATCTCCCCTGGTGCTTGTGAGTGTCATAAGAGATTCTAGCTAAAGAGAGAGAGGATTCTTTCTAGATAATTTGACTAATTAAGTAGTCTGAGATTCTTCAATTAATTCAGAATGTGAATATTCCCGCGTTTTTTTTTTCTCAATTATTGCAGGTAATATGAAGTTGATTATGCAAAATCTGATGGAGAGGCTTAGGCCTCTTGTGGGTTTAAAAGGATGGGATTATTGTGTTCTCTGGAGATTAAGTGAAGACCAAAGGTTAAAGAAAACTATCCATAGCTATAGTAATGATATATGACTATGAATAATGATCAGTGTGTCATGTACCTTTGTGTTTATGTGACTTTTGGGATTTGCTACAGGTTTATTGAGTGGATGAACTGTTGTTGTGCTGGAACTGAAAACACAGTACAAAATGGTGGAGATGAAGAACTTCTGTTCCCAGTTTCTCCAGTCCTTCCATGCAGGGATACCATGATTCAGCACCCAAGAGCCAATTCTTGTGATCTTCTTGCCCAATTGCCTACTTCCATGCCTTTAGACTCTGGGTATTTACTCATTTGTTCATTTAATATGAGAATAGAGGACATTTTTTTCACTATGTTATTAATGTAAAATCTATTTAAGACATGAGTTCTTGAACAGGATTTATGCACAAACCTTGGTATCCAACCAGCCCAGTTGGTTAAACTTTTCTACTGTTACATGCTCACATGTTCTTGAAGTAAGTTTTTGTCTTAACTAAACACTCCTCTACTTTTCCACCTAGTTTCAAAACCAGACTGTTAATTTATATTTAGCTTTAATTTCCAACGTACTCTTGCAGGAATCTGTTGGGACCAGGGTTTTGGTTCCATTGCCAGTAGCATTGATAGAGCTTTATGTGAATAAACAGGTATGATCATTCTCTTTTAAGTCATCATTTTCTCTTATGTTAGTTCAAAATGAACTTTTAAGGGAAAGTAATGAATATGTGTACTAATACTGTTTCTTTAACAGATATCAGAAGATCAGAATGTCATAGACTTTATCACAGCTCAATGCAACATTTCAATAGAGCAGGAAGGCCTGATTAACACAAACAATTTGGATACAAGCTTCAGTGTGAACGTAAACACGATGAGTGAAACCAAGTCAAGGCCCTTTTTAGGCAATGAACTGCCATATGACATCTCTGTCGATCTAACTAGCCTATACAATTCTTCAACAAACATGCAGCAATTTGGTTACAGTTCTGAAAACAGGACAGAGAATGATGCTGCCTTTTTCGAATGTTCGCACAATCCGTCGTTACTTTCGGATAAGCAAATGGATTCTTCTGTGGATGTTTTGCAGCCATCCATGATGACTGACACAGCCAATATGCATATGCACTTTATGGAACCAATAACAGAAAACAAGGATCAGCAGGGTAATGAAAAGGATTCGAACAAACAGGACGAAGGGCGATCAAATTCAGTATCGGATTGCAGTGATCAGATTGATGATGAGGATGATGGAAAGTATAGGAGAAAGTCAGCAAAGGGGCCTCAATGCAAAAATCTTGTTGCAGAGAGGAGAAGACGAAAGAAGCTCAATGAAAGGCTCTATACACTTAGGTCTTTGGTTCCAAAAATTTCTAAGGTAATAAGATGTCTAATGCTATTTTTGGAACTAGTACTTGTAAAATCTAAGTCATTGTTCTCATTTTGATGCACAGTTGGACAGGGCTTCCATACTTGGGGACGCGATTGAGTATGTTAAGGACTTGCAGAGTCAAGCAAAAGAACTTCAAGATGAGCTTGAAGAGCATTCAGACAATGACTGCCTTAAGAACAGTGGCGTAAATGTTATAAGAAACAATGTCTCTTCTGACATTCTGAGTCACAGCGAAGCTGATTTCGGGTCTAAACCTGAGAATGTTAAAGCTCAAAACGAATTTCATTTAGAAACATCAGGAAGTGCAAGCATCTCAAAGCAGAACCAAGACTCGGATACAACCAATGACAAGGCACCACAGATGGAGGTACCTTTAGTTCTAGTCCTTTTAACTTTCTATTATTTTTTTTTCTTTTTTCATTTTTAAACTTCTTCATAACGTGTTTAAAACAAATTTAGCCCCAAGTGGAAGTGGCTCAAATAGATGGAAATGAGTTCTTTGTGAAAGTATTCTGTGAGCACAAGCCTGGTAGATTTGTGAGATTGATGGAGGCCTTAAACTCTCTAGCCCTTGAAGTAACTAATGCAAATGTTACCACATTCAGAAACCTGGTGTCCAATGTTCTCAAAGTAGAGGTAAGTTGCTTCTACTACAATAAATTTTATGGGATTGGAAATTCTGTAGTATTATTGATTTAGGAAGCACTCATTTTCAAATATAAACTAGCCAAAGGGCTAATCTGTTTCTTAAAATTTTTGGATTCAGAAGAAGGACAGTAAAGTAGCAGTTCAAGCTGATCACTTGAGGGACTTTTTGCTGGAGCTGACAAGGAATCCATCTAGAGGATTGTCTGAGATGTCTAAAGCATCAGAAAATGGAGGCAGCATTGACTATCAACACCATCATAACCAGCAGCCAACATATTGATATCATAATTGAGTACCAGTTCCTCAAATGAAATAGGAACCTACTTCACTACAAGTTTACAAGATGTCTACTGAATAATTTTTTTAGTTTTCGATGGAAAGTTAAAAAACTACTTCTAGTGCAAGTCTGCAAGTCTATCAGACTTGATGCTAAGATTCTGTTTTTGTTCGGTCCAGAGGAACAGAAGCACACTGTTTAATGCTAAGTGTGCCTTTCACAAAGTGTGCCTTTCACAAATAATGGGCGTGCTCTTTGCTAATAATCTTAATCATCACTCAAAGATTCAGGAATTTCAGACATAATAATGCAGATATATGTAGAGATATATAAGAAAATTATATTTCTACCATCATAAACCAATGTCCCAACAACTGAAAAAGTCCTGGAAAGAATGTTACTCCGCACCATAATTACAATGAAAATTTACCTAATTTCATTAACAAAACAATTTGAATAACATCCCAAATGCCAAAGTGTAAATCCCAGTTTTCCGATTTTCACTTAACAAAGTTCCTCTACCAGAGCTGGAAGGTGGAGTTGCTGGAAGCTCAGTAGGTTGAGAAGTTGGCGAACCATCATTGGAACCAGTGTTATCAGAAGAGGGATTAGCTTGTTTTACATCAATGCCAAACCTCATTCCTCCAAGGCAATGGCCTGATACATCGCATATAAACCAATACTTCTTCGCTTCGGTGAGTTTGACTTGATCGTTTCCACTCTCATACTTTTCCAACACGCCGCTGCTCGAATCACATGACCGAAACGTGTCCTCCTCTACTTCATACACATTGTGTTGCCCCTTTACGTATTTGAAAACTACATAATATGAAATCTGAGATAGATTAATGTTTGTTTTCCAAGAAAACTTGATTTGGCAAAGCAAGAAGAGACAAAGAAACAGTTGGTTTAGCCTCCAAAACTTTCGCTTTGATTCTCTTTGTAGCGCATAATAACATACAGTATAGTCTTAAGGATTAAAGCAAAACGATCATACCAAGTATATCACCAACGGTGAAGTTGTATTTGGTTGACCAGGATAGAAAGTTGGCCTGGCTGTTCCATTCATCACCATCACCAACTACGTAAACTTCAGAGGTTGCTCCATTTAGAAACAAAGTGTAGATTATAAGGATCAACAAGAAAGGAAAGTGTCTGAAGAATTTTCCTTTTCTCATAACTGGAAAGATGGTTTGGTTTTCTGATGAGATCTGTTTGTGAAGCAGAAATTCAACCATTAAAAGTCTTATGGTATAATTATTTTTATATGAACTTTGTTGGGGGTTAGAGAAATTTGCTTTATTGTCACTAAGAGGACTTGTTCCAAACAGGTAGAGATCATTGAAATCAAATTTGGTTTTTATTATAATAATTATGTTCAGTCAGACAAGCGTGTAATCCAAAAAAATGTGGTAAAAGAAACCATCATTTATGGGTAATGGACCCAAAATAATAATAAGAAGTCTCAACTAAAATAAAACTAATTATTCAACAACATATTGACACGCCTAAAACCAAATCGACACGCCCAAAATCTTAAATAATTACCCAATTCTTTTTTAAAATTTGGTTTGGACCATTCAGATTGAGTTAGACTTTTGGGCACCCCATATTATATCAACAACTGGGTTTGGACCATTTCAGGTGTTACTAAATGAAGGTGATGTTTCAATTTTTATTAGCTGGAAAGGTATAAGTTTGAATTGTTAATATTGATGTTTGTGTTTAACATGGAGTTCTATGCTTTCTAGCACTAAAGAATGAACAGTACAAAATGATTGTAGAAGAAACTTAACACCAAAGATAAACGTATATTACTATACGATAAGTATGGTTTATTAAATGAAAAAAAAAAAAAAAAAAAACATAAAAAGTCTATAAGCATATTCTCGACAAAAGTTTTGGTGCACTCCTATGCTTCTTTGTTTTTCTCTTTCTTTCTCTAGGACATCGTAATTGGAGGTAGCCCAAAAGCCGAAAGACTTTTCTTCAAAAACGTAACAACTAATTCTCATAGTTGACCGAGAAAACGGCACGTCAGTTATTCGGAAAGAACTACATGCCGTTTATTCCTTAAAGAAGAAACGATGCTTTGACACATAGTTGGACTGGCTTTGGTGGCTATTTTTAGTTTTTAGATTAAAAAAAAAAATAAGAGAATGAGAGGCATTTGGTAAATTGTTGCTTTTAGTCAATGATTTTAAGATCTATGTTTAACTGCAATTTCAAGCAGAATTTGATGAATTTGAAAAATGGGTTCTCACGAGTGTTATTTTGGTAATTTGATTAGAGAGAAATTAATTAAGAGTAAAAGTGCTTATTAAGAATAAGTAAGATAGTGGTAGAATCGAAAAAAATGACATAGAAAATTATGACGATACAAATTCATGTGTCAAAAATTATAGTGTCTTTGATGGCATAACTTACAAATATACCAACGTAGGTGGTTTCAATGACCATCACCACATGTTAGATAATCAGTATTTCTGATACAGGTGATACAAATCATATGGTTAAAAACAAATAAAAAGATGATTAATTTTTCTGACATAGGTAATTCCAATAATTCAGTCAAAAATATAAATAAATAATACTGAAAAATAATAATTAGAAAGTTAGATTTTTGATATGCATCTGAATCAGTTCATCCTCTAAGATGATTTCCTTGCAATTCACTTCCTTTTCCTTGAATTTATTCACATATATTATAAGTGATTTTTTTTTATGTGTTATGCTGGCAAGATTAGATTGATTTAACTTGTGTTTTACTAAGAAGAATATGTTGCAGAATATTGTAACCAATTCATCTCAAATAGAGATACTGTTTTCGGATTAATTAGCAAACTATTAATATGCACAGTGTGTGAGAAATTTTGATAATTCCCTTAGCCTTAACTCATGATCACTAGCATAGATTCCAAGATCATCCAAGAAACCAATGATATACTTCTTAGTAATGCCTTTCTTTCCATCAAATTTTTTGAATCAAAGATTGGTGTTATCCTACAGATATAGCCTAGACAAAATATGTGCATGATAAAGAGGCTGAAAATCCAATATTGCTATAATTTTACTAGCTTTTATACTTATGTTTTGAGCACATTTTGTAGTTGCTCTTTAGTAATGAAACTGTAGGAATTTTCATTACTCATTCCAACTAGAGTCGTGAGATTGGTAGGATTTTCTTACTTTGCTAGCATGGTAGAATTTTGATTATCTGACACAAGTAAATTATTGTTTTAATAAGAGGGAATAGGAATAATAATCTGCTTTCTGTTATTCAGATTTCATCAAATTCTTCAGTGTACTTTTTATCTAAATAAGTATTTCTTTTGATGATTTGACGCTTTATTGCTTGGTTAATTCTTTCATCGGCCATTTATTTCAGCAACTTGTTTTAAAGAAAATTTGGCAAAGTCT
>JXTB01000338.1:390246-444525 GCA_002914805.1 Parasponia andersonii | reverse complement strand
TATCCAATAAGAAATTTCCTGTAGCAATAAGGTGTCAAACTAATTCCTATAGCTGTTAATAGCTTGACACGTAACGACCAATTAATATACATATGAGACACATTTTTTGTGATGTTTCAATTAAGTACTTGACCTCTTTAGCCTTTGACACTTGGCAAGATGTGATTTGATAGAATGTTCATCCATTCTTGCTTTGACATGTGGCATTTCCACAATTAGCTTTCGGTGAGAAATTGATATTTGTCTTGAATATCATTGTTCTTGCAATTTTGATATGTTTTTGAGTTGACCTTATATTGTATAATTATACATTATATGTGACTTAATATTTTAGTTAGTGACTAATTATTAATATTTTGTTACATTCCAAAACAATAGGATAAAAAAGTTACTTTTACAAAATTAATTCTATTGCTATATAAACAAATTTGTAAAACAATATTTTACAAAACATAATTTATAATTTACCAAACACTTAAATGTTATTTTTAAATAACACTTTGGATTGTAAATTTAATTTTCCAAATCTTAAATATTTTTCTCACATCCATTTCTTGCTTACAACATGATTAGAACATAACAAAACAATAATAAACTAGCCCTTCAAATAATAGAGAGACGATAATGCCATTGCCAAGTTAAAACGGCATCATTTTCTAAAAAAAAAAAAAACAAATTGTATTAATTCTAGTTTTATCCTATAAACTAACTCAAATTCTAATTTGCTCCGTAATTTATATTTTTGTCTCGTTATGATCATTAAACTATATAGCAAAACTTATCAACATTACTAAATATCTTCGTTTCATGGCAAGATGACCATTCATACCAGTTTTTACATTAGGTATATCAAATAGATCAGCTATTATACTATTATATCCATTTTTATTTTGAGTATACATGATTTTTGATATGCTATAACTAGCATTTTTTTTCTTAATATAAAAGAAATTTTATATCGAGTATATTGACATACAAAAACTGGATAACGTATACTGGAACTGATAAACTCGATATTGTGCTATAAAAAGTACGATTATACTGGAACTGATAAACTCGATATTGTGCTATAAAAAGTACGATATATGTATATATATTTGAAACAATATAAAACCTATGATATTTACTAAAATGAAATGTAAAAAAGTTGGCTTTCCGGTAAGACCCAACAAAATAGTCAATATTCTTCGAAATAGGCCAGCTTGATAGGAACAAGCCCATGTTTGGGACTTCAGCATACCCGGATGGCCCAAAACTTGATTGTAATTAATTAGGGATTTTATCTTTTTTAACCCGCTTTTAGAACATGTGACGAAAAAGACAATTTATAAATTATTTTAAAAATAAAAGAAAAAGCTAATTAGCGGAAAGCCCAACCAAATAGTCAATATTTTTCGAAGGGCCAGCTTGCTAGAGGAACAAGCCCATGTATTGGGACTTCAGCCTACCCGCCTTGCCCAGAACTTGATTGTAATTAATCAGGGAGTTTATCAATTTAGACCCCCTTTCAAAATATACTATGAAAAAAAAAGGGTAAAACTTATAAATCATTTGCAAAAAAAGCTAATTAGCTATTTTGACCCAAAATTCAATATATGACCAAATTCAAAATTTTATAGCTAAATATTTAACCCACTTAATAATAAAAAAAATAGAAATATAACATATTTCACAACTATAGCTTAAAAAAAAAAAGCTATAACTTTGAAAACATGAATACTTATTTAAACCAATTTAAGAATTTTTTCATTCACTTGGTTTTCTCTTTATAAAACTAGGATTTTTATTGCCACGTTATTTAATAAAAATTTAGTAGTTTCAAAATTACCTCTGACTCAATGCTAGTCAAAAAAGTCAAAAATAAAGAATGTGGTACCAATAAGGCAACTGATCATGTTAGATTGAGATTGAGATTATTTAACCCCATTTGAAAATTTTGGGTGGAGAAAAATTTTTTGACTGAGGTTGAAATTTTTTTGCCACCGGTCGAAAAAATTGAGAAAGACGGTAGAACAAATTTGACTACGATCAAAAATTTTCAACCTAGTCGAGTAAAGACGCCGTTGGGGTTGAGATCAAGACCCACAATGATGACAAAATAATTTAGAGTTTGTTAAATAAGAATATATTTTAGAATTTGTTACACCTAGGTGTAAATTCCCCTAATTGTTTTTTTTTTTTTTCACAAATCACTTTTAAAAAGAAGTTATTACAATGGATGCTGTTAAGTATCTCAAAACTTACACCTAATTTTTGACACTAACACGTAGCATATGACTTGTCGCTTTTTAATTAATGTATTAGAATTTATCATAAATAAATTAATCACTTTCTAAAAATACATATGTGTTAGCATTATGAAAGATACATATGTGTTAGCTTTATGTAATTGGTACGTCGAGCATTATTCCATTACAATTTGTTAATACTGCGATTTTACGAAAATGAAGAAGAGATTAGCGAGTTAAACCCAATAAATTTATTTTATTTATTTACTAGTTGTGGTGGCGTGCCCAGGCACGTGATCATTGTTTCTTCTATGTCAAACACTATAAAACTGCAACTGCAATGTCAATTGTCAACATATTCCTTTTTATAGATTAGGTGGCGTGTGTAAACTTAAGTATGGGTTTTAAATTTGAAGGATGGCTGTGAGATTTTATTTTTTTTCAATATAGGACGAAAGTTTGTTTTGGTGAATAAGAATCAGTGATTGTGTCAAGAGCAAGTCAAGAGTAAAATATGTACACTCATTCACAACTGAAGACTAATTCAACATGTATAACAATCCATTAGGAAGAAGTAATGGAGTTATTTCATATTACAAATGTTATTTTAATCCTACCATATATGTTAGTATAAATATTTACATTACTATAATACTACTTCAACTTCATTTAGAAGTAGACAATTTTGTTAAACAAAATAAATAATTTATAATATACATTCACCTTTTTCCGCAAAATAAACTTGTTTTTCAAGTAAAGATCAAGTCAACATAGTCTACTTATTATATCCAAAGAGCTAATATAGAATAAAAGAAAGTACATACATTTCGAAGAATTAATACATTTATAAATTAAAAACAGAGTGAACAATATCATTTTCAGAATCAGTTCACTATAAACCGTGGGGAGAGATGACAAGTACAGAGGATACATATTCACAATAGACTCACAATTGTTTTCCCCTTGTATTGTGAGATTACTGTGACACATTGTGAATCAATTACTTCTTGTTGCAGTTGGACCTTCCTTAAATAGAGAATAAAGTAGAAATTAACATCCAATAGAGACTTAATCAAACAAAATAAAGTAGAGGTATATTTCAGACCAAAAATAACATTCATTATATTTCCTCTAATCCTGATTGAAGACAAAAGAATCAGAAAGCTGTCAAATTGAATAAAGAGCTCGATAGTCCGATACCATGGGCATTGCTCTGGAGGAAATCGAGGGCGCTACAAAAATAGTATGTACAATAACAAGATAATACAAAGACTATCAAACAGGCTCATAATGCAAAATGAACAACATGACTACGTACTAGCTAAGCTTAAAGTATGGACCAATTTTATATATAGATATTATTATCTCTAAGCCCGCACTGAATTATTTGCTGTTATGGAAAAAGAAAGAACAAAAATCCGTTGTTTTCCTATTCTGGGTGTAAGTTTCGGTGGAGTAAGATAACTATTACGTTGAGCCTTGACTCTTCTTTGTTTCTTCAACATTGTTAGTATTAAAGGCATGTTTTTCTTAAAATTTTCATATTTTCTCTATTTTTTTTTTCTTTCTTTTTCGCATAACTCTCTGACTTCGCTGCAATTTTGTTTGCTTTTTTAGGGTAATTTGAAAGTAATTCTGGCTTTAACAGTAGTATAGTCTCAAAATTCTAACATTGCAAATTATAACCAAAAGGCCTTTTAGGTTTTCTCTAAGGCCAACTTTAACCTAAAGTGATTCTGATCCTTGATCTTCTCTCTGCAATAAAAGTCTAGTGCAAAAGTCTAGATAATTTTCTTTTCTTAAATTAAGGTTTTAATTTGCTTCTATAGAGTATAATGTAGTGCACCAACATGAAGAGGACCTGAGAGAATTATACAAAGTTGGAATAAAAAAAAAAAAAAAGCTCACCTCTAAAGAAGTAATATGGAAGTACAATACATTTCAAACCTTGTATAATAACAATATGGTAAAGGGAAAAAAAAAAAAAGGGGGGGGTTAGAAAAAGGGCAAATGATGCTTTGATCAAACTAACCGGTAGTTCTAGTCCTCTCTGCATCAACTGTTTCTTCTTCTTGATCATTTTAAAAGATCTTCACAGAAAAAAATAAAGGAAGATCCTTCTGACCTGGATCTTACGCCTATTAGTAATTCTTCAGCTTTAGAAAGTTCATTAACATAAGCAAATGCCCACAATACCAACACATCCTAGTGTCACTCTGTAAACCAGTCATTATGAACATTATGCCACATATACAGATGGCATGAAAGGGAAAAAAATCAAAGAAAAGTAACTATAACATCACATAAACAGCCAAAAGAAAAATAAGAATCACAATATGCAACTCACTTTATCTGTCAGGTGACTTGTTAAAATCTTCACTTGGTACTTAAAGGCATCAAGTTCACCACAAACATACATTCGCAATATCAAACTCACAATGTCTAAGTAAACCAAATAGGACAAGAGATTATAAATAAGATACAAAGAGCTAGTTGTCTTTACATTTGAAAAGGGAAAAGAAAACATTTAGTTATATCAAAGATACTTGAGAAAATATAGGTTTGGAATCGATGCATTAGGTCTTTCTAACTTCTTTGAATATGTTGATTATAAACCTCTAAAATTATTTGGATGATTGAATGACCTCCAAAGAGCACTACAATCCACCAATTATGTGATCCTGAGATCGTAAAATTAGACTCTTGTAAAAGATCTAATCTTTAAAAGGAAATCTCTTTTAAATCATTAGTATACGTACATAAATAATGACAAAGAACCCCATGAATATGAGCAAGCTTTTCATGAATTGTACCGCTTCTTTAAAACGAAACTCATATTGAACAAAGCAGAACTGCAAAAGAATCCAAAAATTAGAAAAATTCAGTCAAGACCCCTAGAAATACACACACACACACACACACACACATATATCAGTTGTTGATTTTGAAGGAGGACCTGTTAACGAGTGGAAAATGTGAACAGAACAATCATGATAACATGTACAAGCAAGGTACTATTAGAATGCAAACTAATAAATAGAAGCATTCTCTTCTAAACTGTTTCCGCCAAAAAAGAAAAAAATAAAAATAAAAAGATTACTTTTTCTTTTTTGTCAGAAAAAAAAAAATGCTTGTGTTATTTTTATATGGAAATGAACCTGTTAAACAAGACTCAGGAAAAAAAAAAGTTATCCCATGTGGAAGAAGAGCACTTTGGCTATTTTTATAGAGACAAATCTGTTGCAAAAATCTTTTAAGAGCTCCAAAAATACATAGATGTACGATGAAAAAAGCTTGGATAAATTTAATGATGGAACTGCAACAATAACAGATAAAAGCTCTCCTGAAAATCAGTGAACCTATAACAATGACAGATAAAAGCTCACCTAAATAACTTCATACAAAAATACTAACGTCTTGCAACTAATAGTTGAAAAAAAAAATGAAATTTAGCGTATCTAGATAACATTTTTATTAGCATTATTATACTTCAACCAAAACCTACTATAGTGATAATTACAAATTTCTTCAGAGTACTAGAACTACAACAATTCTTGATCCCCAGAACATGAAGTTTGACAATGATAATACTTGATCAATGGAACCTTGACTTAAGAATGTTGTAGACATTAAGTGACATATGGAAGCTAATTCAAAAGACAACTATGAATATGAATTATAAGGAGCGAATCATCTAATTCAGGAGAAGTTTCTGGGCAGTATTGGACGAATTAAGCAGGAATAAGGCCAGACTTTAGCTTTCCTTCCTTGAAATTGACACAAGGACCAACATCCTAAAATCAATTCGAGTCGAAAATGCATTATAACCATCAAAAGAGAAATCACGACATAGTTTCATTAAATAAAAAATAAAAAAAAACAATAGTTGGGGTGAACAAAACAAAAATTTGCAGAATTTAAGAAAATTACAAAAACCCAGTTCAGATCACTTGAACAGCTTGAAAAAAAAAAAAAAAATTAATTAATTAATGACCTTAATTAGCAATGGCTTAACTCTGGATTAATCGCGGGCTTTTGAAGATGAACTCGCCATAGAGGAAACCAACGCGTGGGACAGACAAAATGAAAACATGTCAAATGTGTGTAAAGAAACAACTGCGAGGTGGGTTATTGTCAGCCTTTGGATCAAAACATCAATAAACGGTTAGGATTAAAATGTGGTTGAAGCAAGTAAGAAAGTGAAAAATTTCATCTGCGCTTCTTAAATATAGACATAGAATAGCTTGTTGGACGTGCCTATGGTACGTCCCGTGCGTAAACATTTTTTTATAAATTAAATTGGTCTCGTCCTAGTATTATTGTAACTTTGAAGAAGAGATGAAATAAAACATAATCGTACACATATGTACATATATGTATACATCTGTTTTTGTAAGAGAAAACAAACAAAGAAAAAGAAAAAGAAGAAAAAAAGGCACATACATTAAGGGAAAAAAATTGAAGAATATGTCCATGTCACGGACCTTAGCTGTTGAGGAGTTTTTCACCTTGAATAACTCATAATTGTTAGTCATGCACCAAGTTTCTAAGGCTGAAAAAGGAAAGAACATGAAAATAAGTTGTCATGAACTTAAATCGAAAACAAAAAAATAGATAGTTTTTAAAATGAATATGGACATAAAAGTAGCAAAAAAAATTAAATAAACAAATGTAGACTTCCTAAGAGTTTGGTGTGAAGAAATGTTTTTTATAACAAAAAAAAATCACTAACCTTTGTTTTCAATTTCTTCAGAAGATTGTTACTATCTCTAGTGAGCTATACCTATTTAAATATGCCATGAAGTGAATTTTTCGTTGTATTATTAATTTATTAGTAATAAAATTTCATTACACCAATATTTTTCGTATACTTTTCATTCAATATATTCAAAGCATCGGATTTTATAAGAATTTTAAGAATTTTTGCTATTTTCACTCTAAATAATACATCATAAAGTTGACCATGAGAAAATACTGATTCGTGGAAGATATATACCTACAAAGTCAAGAGTTTGCCCTTGAGCATTATTTATAGTAATTGCAAAATTCAAGCACATTGGAAGTTAAGTTCTTTTGAACGGAAATAGAAATTTTGGTATGAATGAAATTCTAAGTATAAAACCTCTTTTTCCAAAATAATATTCAGTTACTATTCTGCATCAATAACATTTAATTGAAAATATTGACAAATCAATTGAGTTCCATTACATAAATCTTTTGAAGCATTAAGATTACGAAATAAAATAATTGGACAATTTTCTTTTAAGATTAATTCATAAGGAAGAATTCCTTTTGGTGTTAATGTATTCAGAAAATCTTCTTAGAAACATTGCTATGTTATATCAAGAGTCTCATCAAAAATATAGCATCTAACTAGACTACCAGGAAATTATTCTATTAATAAATTATTTATTTCGCCAACATAATTATTTTTTAGTGTTAATATAGCTCTATTAACCATCGAATTCAAATTATATGGATAATCATCTAGTTGAGGAAATACATTTTTCGTCAAATTTTTAATAGATATAATATCATCTTCAAAAGGTATAACTATTTTTTCAAATAATTTTATATATTCATCTTTATATTTCCTTTCTATCTCATCACCTATACGGAGTAGAAATTTAGAAAACTCAGGATCATTGCTAGCTCTCATATTTTTACTTAATTTTATCTTTATAAATTGTGACTATAAGTGTGACATTACTAAATTTGCATTTATTACATCTTCTTTTCTTGATCAAAAGATTACTGGAAGAACTCGACGAAAACCTCCACCAAATATAATTTCTTTACTGCCAAATGGCAAGTTATATTCATTTATATTACGTAACATAATATCTAAGGCTTCTATTGCTCTTTTGTTTATCATTGGAGCTTCATCCCAGATTATAACTTTTGCTACTTGTAATAGTTTTGCTAAATCTGATTGTTTGCTAACTCCACAAGTAACATTATTATCTATTTGAAGTGGAAGTTTAAATCTTGAATGAGTTATTCGATCACCAGATAATATAGCTACAACAATTCCAAAATAAGTTGTTGCTGTGGCAATAAAAATTTTAGATCTGACATCTGCAAGTATAGCATGATACAAATATATTTTTTCTGTTCCACTTGGACAGTCAATAAAAAAAACACCAGACTGACTAGTACAAATTTTCTGTAATATCAAATCAAATACATATTGTTGTTCTTCATTTAATAACGAAACAACTAATATATCTTGCTCAGAGACAACTATTGATAATTCTTCATTTATTTTTTTCATAATTTTTTCATTTTCAGACTCTTTAATTGCATAATCGACTAAGTAATAATCATTTATATTCTTTTCCGTTGATTCCAATATACAATTAAGATGTTGAAGAATATTATAGTTTACATCAAATGGACTTATATTTATTTTCACACGATCTTCAGACATTATATCTTTAAATTATTCCCATAACAATTGGGGATTATTTGGCTCGTAATATGCTAACAATGTTGCAAATAGACGACGCAAAGTATATAGCATATGGTATATAGAAGCTTCTTCTAAACATTATATTAGATAATTATCACCTTTAAATAACCCATGTAGAAGTACTGATTCACAAAAAAAGATGAAGGCAAAATACCATTTACAATTTTTAAGCTATTAAAAGAAGTTGTTCTTTTGATATGATTCAATAGTAGTCATAAATAATATCTTTCTCCTTTTGTTGGATTAGTTGTAACTATTCTTCCAATAACATTATCTTTTTTTTTTTCTTAAAGACCAAATCTTATCTCCTTCATCCCAAACAAAATGTTCAGGAAATTTTTTATATAATATTATGTTCACTTTTTCATTTGTTTCATTCATACGAAAATATTTAGCTAACATAGATTTTAATAAAAAAATCATGATGAATATATTATTCAGATTGGCTGTTTTTTAAAATTTTATAAGTTGTTTATCTTATAAATATAGTTGTAATGTAATTACATATTGATATATTTCATTTAAAAGAAAGCTATGAATTCTCCACGTAGCTTCAGTAACATAAATCTATCATACTGATTGAAAATTTTTAATTTCATCTATATCATTAGTATAATTATCATGATTTATATGAATTGCAATACGATCATGACATTTATAAATATATTTATATGAATATTTTACAGCTTTAATAGTAAAGCATATTTCTATATTCACATGACAATCAAACTTCACTTGTAAATAAGGACTATAAGGTATTACCTACTAATGATTCAAATAGTATCCTCTAACTTTAACTCGTTGACCATTATTTTGTCTTTTATATTTTGTATATTCATTAGCTCCGATATATGTTTTTGAAGAATATACTTTTGGATAATAATTTTTATAGATTCCATCTTTTTTCATACAAATATTTGTTGGATTTAATATACTACAAGGACTATGTATCATATGTTTAACAATAAATAAATGTAGATGTAGATTTTTATTTATATCAGGAAGCTTATCAGATATGTTACTATCAAAAGTTTTTGGACTAATAAGTTTTTTTTTTAATTAGTTTTAAGAATAATCAAAAAGTGAGCATATGGAAGACCTCTTTTCTGAAATTCAATTACATACACATATACTGCTATAGGAACATAAATATGTTTTTTGATCAACTCATTTTTTAACTCTTCTACTTTGGCCTTAGATATACAAGCAACTAAATCAGGTTTATTTTGAGTTTTTTCATATATCTATAATTCTTGTTTAATTTCACACCAATTGGGATTATATATAATAATTAATAATATGTCTGATTTTAAAAAACGTTGTACTAATATCATAGCATCCATATATATTTTCGCATATCTCTAGGACTACCTATAAAAAAAGTTGGTAAAATATTTTTTTTTTATCTATTTTAGAATCTCGATGTTCTCCACTTTGAACACTATCAATAATTCTTTGATATAGTTCAACACGAATTTCATCTTGTTTGTTTCAAAAATAATCTAATCTTTGCGTTTCAAGTTTAACATACATGTTTATAATATATTGTTGAAGAAGAAGAACCAAATATAATAATATGGATCTTTTTATTGATCTAATTTGTAATTTATAATAATAATATTCGCGACAAGAGATAACATTTCTTTTTTTTTTTTTAATCTTTGATACTGAAAAAAAAATTATGATGCACATTAATGGATAACAAAAAAAGAAAAGAGAAAACACATTAAACTAATATATTATTTGAAATGGATATTGAACCTTCTAGAATTAGATGTATAATACAATTACATACATTTAGCTTCTTGCTCTATGAACCAGAATTTATTTTCTAATGATCAACCAAATCTTGACCTTCGCAAAGTTGTCTTCCTTTTTCTTTATCTACTTTTAATATACCTTGATGTCAACCAATATCTCCATGTAAAAATAACAAAGGATATTGTAGAAGATCATAATAAGTAATATAATATTATCCTTTATAACTAAATCCTTAATGTGAATATATAATTATATCACGAGTGTTATGATCTACTGAAAAGTTGTCATCTAATCATATTACAGCTAACTGAGAGACTAAAGGACAATTATATACTCTTTGAACTAATTTAGGATCGGATTTTATGCAAATTTTATGATCTTTTAAATTAGATATATCTTTCAGGTGACAAAAAATATAAGAATAAAAGTTAAGTTTAATATTTCGATTATTTTTACAAAATTCGAATTAAGTCTCGCAGAATTATGTAATCGATTTTCTACTTCATGTTCAATATCATAAAACTAAAGTTGTAAATTAGATGGATAGTCATCTAACGGATAAGAATACATCTGTCCCTGTACTTGGAAAGTATAAATGCCTATTTATTTTTACATAAATCTTTATCATAGTTGATGCCTAATGATGTAAAAGTAAAATTATTATTGTATATTCGAATATATTTTTAAAATTCTATAGAGTCACTTGTTCTTGATGTATATAATTCATATAACTTGGAAGAAGAATCATTTATATTTAATAATATTTCTCCATTTGAATAACAAAAACTATTACTCTTGTGGCAGAATTTTTTTACATTACAATTACAATGTTTACATATTCTTGGCAGTTTGAAGACATCAGCTTTATCTACTATATTTTCTAATGTTTTTTGTTCTTTAGTATAATAAATTTTTACAAACAAAAATAAAAGTAATAGGCATAAGGTAAAGACAAATAATAACAATAATAATCCACGATCTCTCTAAGATTTAGTTATATAATGTATTTAAAAAAAGAATAAACTATACATTTTAAAACAACTTGTTCCACTCTTGTAAATATTTTCTTTTGATGTATGTAGTATTTGCTTAGAAAACTTACTTGCATATAAAATAATATTACAGTAATTAATAATATGTGTATGTATGTATATAATCAAAAACAATGAAAGTTGTTCTTACCAACTTCAAAAACAATTCCTTTATTATTTACAAGTTGTTGTGGCTCATAATAACTTCCTGAAAAGCACTTGAGTTTTATCTACAGTAACAATAAATTAATCAATAAAATATAATCTAAACCATGTAACATATGATTACTTATTGTATGACTTTTTGTATCTCGAACAAACGAGTTCAATATGCTCGTATTGTTATCAATAACATCTAATTTGGTTGTATCATTTACTGCATGTTCATTTTCTAGTGTTACGTAAACATATATACTTTTTTCATATTTATCTTCAACTTTTGCAACCTCTATATTTTTTTTTATCTAAAGTAGTCTTCTTTTTATATAATTACTTCTCCATTGGATTCTCATTTGTTCTTTCTGCTCATTGAACGTATTAGCTCTTCTTTTTGCATAACACTCTCTTTTCAATTTCTAAATTTTTCTTTTTCTTCCTCAGTCATATTTTGTTGTTTTTCACTATATTTGTATTTGTATTTTCTTTTTATCTCATATATCTTATATATATAAGACCTAAAACTGCTAATTCCAATCCAACTAAGATTGAGTTTATTCTCCAATTTAGGCTTTAGGTGTATTTTTATAAATATGTCCAATTCATATAACTTATTTATAAAAATACCAACTTTTGGTTAGAATCATTATTTTATACAATTTTATGAAACTAATTTCATAAATACCACAAACTAATTAATGAGCTTTATTAAGTTAGACAAGGGACCTAATAGATCCAAATAATTTAAGCTCCAAAACTTAAGAAAAAAATCATACATGCATGCAAATTATAGAAAAATACATAATCACATCATGAATGCAACAAAAAAATAACGGATTTAGATTTTTTAATTTTTTTACATGAAAACAGT
Source organism: Parasponia andersonii (assembly GCA_002914805.1). Lineage (NCBI taxonomy): Eukaryota > Viridiplantae > Streptophyta > Magnoliopsida > Rosales > Cannabaceae > Trema > Trema andersonii. The sequence goes on along the minus strand of JXTB01000338.1, from coordinate 432,006 downwards.
TTTCATAACCATAGAATATACATATATCATATACATGATTATATATAACATAAATCAAATCTATATGCACAAACCCTATAGATGAGATTAGGATTTGCTTCTTGTAGCATGCTCCTCCTTGATCTATTTGTTGATGGTGATCAAATCTCCAACTTTATATCTTCTTGCCTATGCTCTTGCTCTTAGTTAAAGAAGTGAGTGGGTACCAAGTTGAATCATTTATTGGAAAACGATTAAGAACACCTTCTTGATCCTTTGGAACACTAGAACGTAGTATGCGAGTGTAAGGGTTGAGGAAACTTTTTCTCTCACTTAGCCTAAGATGGTCGAATTCTCTCTCTCTTTGTATTATGCGTGTGACATTGTATGTGTTACTGTGTAGTTTTTCTCTTATATATCTTATATATATGGTGCCCAAAACTGTAATTCCAGTCCAACTAGGATTGGGATTATTCTCCAATTTGGGTTTTGGGTATATTTTTATAAATATATCCAACTCATGTAACTTACCAACTTTTGTGTAGAATCATTATTTTACACAATTTCGTGAAACTAATTTTATAAATATCACCAACCAATTTATGAGCTTTATTGGGTTAGACAATGAACTTAATGGATCCAAATAATCTAAGCTCCAATAATATGATAAATACATAATAACTCTTCTTATGATATTTATATAAATACTATTAATAAAGGGGACACTCCACTAAAAACTCAATATTGCACTCTTAAATTAGATATTATGTTTTTATAGAGATTTAATCAACTAACTTTAATTAATTGGTCCTTCTAGCATATTCTATACCACATAGAATCCCTATACAATGTCGTAGTTAGATAAATGAAATTACTGTAATACCTTTCCAATACAAATTTACCTTTAAGTTACCATCTTTCTATCAAGGAATAATGTTGTCAATAATTTTGTTCTCAATGACTATTAAGATAAAATTATCAACTAATAAACAAAGTGAATACTAAGATTTTAGATTTAATTATTCCATGAATCTTGAAAGACCTTAAAGTGACATTAATGTATAATGTCCTTAACTATTTGATTTTCCCATTAATTCATAAATTAAAACCTCAAATATGCTAAATATAACCTCTAATGTCATATGGACTAGTCTTTTAATAAATCAAAAGGCTACAACCTATGAAAGCATGTCTAGTCAAATATCAAGGATTAAGATCCACGTGCTAAGAGCTAGTTTGTAGTAATATAAGAATTGAGTTACGACACTTCAATTCTTTATATTACTTAGTTCAGTTCAATACACATAATTTATTCATGTTGTACTAATATTTTTATCAGAAGTCAGATACTTCAATGATTTGAAACACATCATTCCCGTTGAGATAGACAAACACTACATTTAGTAAATAAAATATTCCATCTTTATTTACAGATTGTGAACTAATTAATTAGATTTACATTAAGAAACAAATTTTCCCATAATTAATATTAATCATATTTATTTTTTTATACACAAATAAAGTCATGGAAATTTTTTTAGATAAATAAATTATTTAACTGAAATAGTTAATCTAACAAATATCATAAGAGAAAATTGTTTACTAAAAAGAGTAAAATTGAAGATCTGTTTTTCAGTGAAAATATCCCAACAACAATATCCACATTGAGATAAAGATAAGTTAGTCGTTTTATTCCATGTATAGTCTGAAATTATCAAAACCAATTATTCTTAGTGAAGCTGTGTAAGACACTTTTCCTTAGTTAATAAAAAAATAAGTCAATTAGTCTCAAATGATTCATAACCGTAGAATTGTACAAAAATGGTCAATAGTGTTTAAACTCAAATTAGGGAACAGAGTGGGAAATATTTCTGGAATAAAATAATGGTTAGTACATGGTTGTCTACAGTTTGAAATACGCAAAACAAAGAATATAATATTAATTAATATCTAAAAAAAAACCTATAACATATTTGACATTTACTAACGAAAAGGTATTTAAATCTTCTATTCCACAGAAAGTACATATAGGTTGGAAAAAAAAAACATCAATAATAATTATTCGTCCATAAACTCAATCAAACCCATATAGGGAAAAACAGAAACTCTTGATGTTCATCTCAAAAGGCAATAAAAAATATTGGGAATCTGATTAACAATGAAATCACCTGGTATATACAAGAGTCATCGAGAACTATTCCAGAAACTAAGGGCCCGTTTGGTATTAGATTCGGATCCACTTTTTTAAACCCAAAACTCTGAAAACACGGAGCCCAATCAATACTTGTTTGGTGGGCTTGTATCACAAAACTGTTTCCAAGCCCAACTCAAAAAATAGGCTAAAATTGAGAAAAGTATTACTCAAAACTCAGACCCGTGCTCTCTCCTCCTCTGCGCAGCCATTGACGAGCTCCAGCCATGGACGAAGCTTGAAGCTGACTCTATCCGATTCCTCCTCTGCCATCGACGAAGCTTGAAGCTTGACTCATCAGATTCCTCCTCTGCCATCGACGAGCTCCGGCAATTGACGAGCTCGACTCAATCTATAGCAGTTAGGCTCGAAATTTCCTTCTCCCTTTCTCTTCTCTTGCATCTGCATCATTTTTATTCTTTTACCCAAAAAAAGTTCAAACAATTTCGAGGGTTTAAATTCAAACAATTTCATTTGCATCTGGATTGGAAAATAGATTAGGGTTCTCTCTCGTAGACAATTTTTTAGTGTCTTATTACTCTTATCCAAGAAAAAATTATTTTTCTGATGAGGAATTTTGGGTATAGATGTGAGATTTGTATGTATAGTTGGATTGTTGTATTGGGTTGTGTTTTAAACTCCTTTTAACCTGTTTGGTTGCTGAGAAAATAGAGGGATAGAGACAAATTTCATTGTGATCACCACATGTCATTAAGCCTCCAAATTTTGATGCTGTACCTCCTGAAATCCTAAATGATCGTAGATATTATCCATGGTTTAACGTAATTTGTTAATAGTTATTACAGTTTTATATAATATAGTAATTATGATAAATTTACACAACATATATTATCCATGGTTACTGTGTATAGGATTGCATTGGAGCTATTGATGGAACTCACATAAGTGCATGGGCACCGGCATTCAAACAAACTCCCTATCGTGTTAGAAAAGTCATTTCTTCTATTAAATAGAAAGAGAAGAAATTAAAAATAAAGGTAGAAAAGGCATAAAAGATGTTGAAGTGCTGCCTGCCTAACTGAGTGCTTATTTGCTCTTATTATATATTGATAGAGATAGATATAGATATGGATATAGATATAGATATAGATAGATTTTTTAATTTTTCAAAAAATAAAAGAACTCTCAAGTCTCACCAATCGCCTAAAACCCTAAAGCTTGCTTCTCGGTTTAAGGCGTGATCCCAAAGTAAGGGCAATTGTTTGATTCTGAGTGATTGATAGTCTGTAGTTTTTGTCGATTATTTAAATTTTGGTCAGTGGTTGGAAAAAAATTAACAACCGGTGAATACTTTATGACTTTCTTCTCTTAGTTATGAATCAATTATTGTTAATTTTGAGTAAATTACCAATATCTGAGACAAAATACTCTGGGTGCTTGAGCATCAAAGGAATCCCTTCAATTGGTTGCAGCTATCACATTAACATCGGCCCCAATTTGCCTATTTAAAGTGATGTGTTCAGGGCATGTAGGGTTAGTACTTGTGTATGTGTTTTATATCTCTAATCAATTAGCCTTGTAGTTTTTCTGTAATTCGTAATTTGGGGTCAGTGGCATGCCAATCCGTGTTTTTTTTTTTTGGGATATCGGTGCAGGTTTATTGTTATACCCAGGGAACGATTGAATTGAGAGCTTAAGATTTGCTTAATTTATTTGTAGGTAAATATTAGCTTCAGTAAAGGAGTTTTGGTGGAGAAGAAATCTAGGTTCTTTAATTTCTTGAATAGTTTTGGTGATTTCATTGTTATTCAGATTCGCAATATTTTTTATTGCCTTTTGAGATGAACAACAAAAGTTTTGGTTTTTCCCCATATGGGTTTGATTAAGTTAATGGACGAATAATTATTATTGTTGTTTTTTTTTTCCCCCCAACCTATATATACTTTCTATGGAATAGAAGATTTAGATACCTTTCCTTAGTAAATGTCAAATATGTTGTAGGTTTTTTTGGATATTAATTAATATTAGATTCGTTGTTTTGCTTATTTCAAACTATGTAGACAACTATGTACTGAACATTATTTTGTCCAAACAGAATAATCCAAACAAAATCAAAAGCCTAACTTTACCTATTTTGAAACTGAAGCTCGTCATGTTCTTCACCGGCGGCCGATTCCGCGAGCTCATGAAGAAGTATGGAAAGGTAGCATTGGGGGTACACTTCTCTGTCTCCGCCGCCTCCATTACCAGTGTCTACATTGCAATCAGGAACAACGTCGATGTTGAGTCCCTCCTTGACAAATTGCACATGGGCGGCATTTCAGCCGAGGATGACGGGGCTGGATCAAACCCCAAACCTAACAAGCATGTCTTCGAAGAAACTGGAAATCAGCCATCGACGACGGCGGTGGTGGTGGTTGGGGAAGAGAAGAAGAGGAATCGGACGGCGGAGCTCGCGGCATCGAGTGGCGGTGCCCTAGCATTGGCTGTGCTCTGTAACAAGGCTCTGTTCCCTATTCGGGTTCCGATTACATTGGCGCTTACGCCGCCGATTGCGAGATTCTTGGCCCGGAGGAAGATCATCAAGAGCAGTGTATGATTTTCTTCTCTGCCCTTGTAATCTTTGTTGTTCATTGCCATTTGCCAATAAATAAATAGAGAAAAATGGGTAATTTTTTTGTATGGATTTGGATATATGGTATCAGTTTTAGTATTGGGTATTTGTTGATTTTATTCAGAATTTTCTGCTTAGGCATTTTAGTATAATGGCTTATTGGTTGAGATTGCACTGATGGGTTCTTTAACTTGCTGCACTAAGAAATTGGAGAGTGGAATGAGTTATTTGTTGAAATTGAATGTGAACTGATGGTCTTTCACTTGCTGCACCGAGAAATCGGAGGGATAAGGAGGCATTGCGTTGTTTTTTTAAGGCCGTATTTACTAATCCATAATAGACCGTAAAGGCATGGAAATAAAGGAAGTGTTTTTCCTTAAATAATCCATTGAACAAGTGGAATTAAAGGGGGACAAAGAGGTTTCTTAGCGCTGTCTTAATGTATGATTACTTAGTTGTTAGTATCAGAGATTGTTCATATCCTAGATACCCCATTGGTTTTATGCAGCTGCTGTTTCTTCTGCTAAACTTCCTCTTTTCGTTTAGAGAAGCTTTTCTAGTGAAAAATATTGTGAATAGATAATAAAGAAAACCAGTTAAGAAATTTTTTTTCTGGGTCTGTATTTGGTTATTTATCCGTTATTAGCATACATCTCTAGCTTTAAATTTCATGGTGTTGATTTGCAAAACTTCATCTTTTTCACATGATTTGTATATTACTCCGGAACTCCGGAACAATAAGAAAGAAACTAAGTTCTGCACAATGACTCACTGCAGTTCATCATGTTTGTTGGAATGCATGTAGAACTTTGGTATATAGATAGGTTTCCTTGGAAATGAACCATCTTTGATCTTTTCTTGTCATCAGGGCGTGAGGGAATATTGACATCGAACGTGAGTAATTACATTTTTGTTGGGGTTGTATTTTAGCTCTATAACCAATGAAAGGAAAATGTACTCGTTGTAAATATTGAAGAAAGAGCTTAACTTCATTTTTTTAAACGTAACCGGTTGTGCTCTAGACTTTGTGAATCTGCTTGGTTGGACTACATTTTATGTCTTTGTCGTATATTTCTTTGTGTCCTATTTAATTTTCTATCATTTTATTTTAAGTGCTTGATGTTTTTTACCCTTTCTGTCTTTCATTTCCTTCGGTGTCACTTTCCAGATTTTTGCTGTTTTTCCATTATTATCGTCATTTCGAGATGTTGTTGTGGTATCAATTATTGTCGTTTTTAAGTTTATCACCCTTTATTAGATTTCCGTTGTAACTGATTGGTGCTCGTGTTATTTCGTGTCTCGAAGAGTCGAAGTTTCCTACGTTGTTGTCGTTGGTTTCATTTTGTTGTTGTTTTTAACTTTCCTGTCGTTTGAAGTTGTTGTGTACTGGTTTCTCACATATCATCAGTATTCGCGTTGTTGTCGTTTTTCCATGTTTCCTCTACTTTGGTTGCCATTAGACAACACTTTGTATCGTTTATGACTTGATTCCATTTTACGTTGTAGTTTTTTTGTAGCAGTCGTTTCTTGATACTCCCTCTGTTGTCGTTTATATCATTTTATCTTATGATTTGTAGTCATTTTGTTTAATGTCATTTGATTTTGCCCCTTTTTGTTATCGTTTATTTGTTTGTTTTATTTGGTATTTTATGTGATTTGTTTCGCGTCTTGATATTCGTTGTCATTTATATTCGATGATGTCGTTTTTGTAGGCTCATGTCGTTTCACACTCTAGTGTTATTTTTGCACAATTGTCGCTGTTTCACCTTGCTGTCGTTTATTATCTCTCCTGCCATGGTTGGTTCCTTGTCGTTTCACTTCTTTTCTTCGTAACAGTAAAAACGCGAGATCAATTTGCAGAGAGGATCCCGTATTACATGCTAGTTGTAGGATTTACAAACATTTCGTTCTTATGATTATTCAATGAGACTACCGACTACCGTATTTGACCCTCGAACACTCAGCAGTTTGCTGATTTATTTTATTTTATTTAAAGAAAATTTATCAAAAGGGGAAAAAAAAAGGTTTCTAAGCTTACATTTTGTCTTAATATTTTGTTGAGGATGTTCATTTGAAAATTTTGTTGTATCATATTTTGTAACGAGTAACACTAGAGACACAAAATATATCAGTGATTAAAATTATATTTTGAGCTAATGTCTCACCATGTAAATGAGTGACTAAAAAGAACATGCTAAAGTGTAGATATTACATGTTCCATTATTCTTAATAAAAGAGATAACCGAAAATTTATACAAATGAGGAATGATTTTCAACCACATAATTGTAATTAGTGTTCTTGTAATGTCACTTTGAGTTAAATCATAATAATGATTACCTTATAATCATTTAAATAATGCCATATTACTGCACTCAAATCATAATTATAATTACATTATATATAATCATTTAAATTATGTCACATTATTTTGTGCAAATTTTTATTCCGAAAAAATGTGTTAATATTACTTATTTGCATATACCGAAGTAAACCACCTTTGATATTTCTCATGTCATCAACGTACGGAAAACCATAATGGATTATGTTGTTGACTTCAAAAAGTGATAACCATTACATTGAGAGTATCTTGTCGTTACCACTGGTGAAACTGTGAGAGGAAGCAGTGTAATCGTTCCAAATATGTTAGAGTCTTCCACAAGGGAAAAAGAAAGTGCTCTACCCTACTGGTGGTCCTGCTTAGTTGAATTTCATTGTCAAATGAAAATTCATGTGGTATAGTATTATAAGAGTGAAAAGTGTGAATTGTCATAAATCTTTGATGTACACACCATGACACAACTAAGAGTGAAGAAATTGACAAATTTTTCAATATCTAGGACAAAAGTGTACAATCCGTGCAAAGCTGTGCTTGTTTCCCCATCCAGAGAAGAAAGACAAAAAAGTAACTAGGCATTAAAACAAGAAGTTAGCAGCCAAATCCAAAGATCCACTCAACCCCAATCTGCTGGGTTTAGCTGAAAATTATCGTATATGACAACAAGGGAAACCCAAAAAGTTTGCTTCAAGAAACCCAAGCTCAAAATGGATAAGGGTTTCAAGAAAAACATTAAGATTTTTCTTTTCCACAGATTACATAAATGTAAAAATTCATACAATTCCAGAAGGCCCTAAATTGAGCATCTCGAGAAATTGCATGTTGTTTCCTTTCACTTCTGTTTTTCTATAAACTCGAGAAACAACATGAAACTACCCACAAGAAAAAACTGACCTTTTTGGCTTCATGTACGAAGACATGTTGGGCAAATTGGCCTCTCAAAAAACATTACTGCGAGTGTTGCAGATGCTTAAATTCATCACAGTCAGCTCCAACCTCAGACAGAGCCAAGAAAAGCTTAAGGACAATCTTGGCTAACATCAACTTGAAACCAACTGAAGTTGAATTCGCTTCGCTTTTATCACTCAGAGAGGCATCTTTAGTCAGAGAGCCTATTAAGTAACCGTTCATATATGCATCACAAGCCTTAAGAATGTAGTGACCACGCCTCCTAAAGTGCTCTTTTACAAGTTCTTCAAAGTCCTAAACATGCCGTCAACATGGAAACAAATTACTAAAACTGGGTCAAAATTCATTCTTTACAAAACTGAACAATCCACAAGATCCAGTTAAGAAATAATGAAGTATAATGGAGATGAAGTACTGATGTGTGCATAAATATAAACCAAACTGAGCATAATAGTTTGATACATCACCTTTGGGGGCTTCCGCATGAGATACATCATTGTCTTGCAGCTTAATAAGAAAGTATTTTCATTATATGACAATGAATTTTTCTCCCCTTCAGTCGTCCCAATCTGCTTATCATAACCAGCTTCATTAAAATATGGCTTAGAATTTAGCACCAACCCCTGTAGTGAAACTAGAACTTGAAGTATGCTAGAGGACTTGGAATCCCAGACTTCATTTCCTCTTCCCGTCCATGTATTTAAAAGGCTAAGACACACCTTTCCTTCCTCGTACAGATTTGGATTTATCCGCCACCCACCAGAATGATAGTAAGCTGACTGCAGTATAACCAATCATGTCAAACAACCGCGATAGGATTTTTTTCTTTTTTCTTTTTTCTTTTCATTTTTTATTTCGAGTAATGACAGAAATACAAATTTTACACACAAAAGTCACACACAAAATGATGTAGTATGCATTTTTTAGCAATCATGTAACTGATGTGGTCCCACTTTGAAAATATATGGATGGTTAAAAATGCCACATTTTTGGTGTAAATTATGTGTCCATAGCATTACTCTTTTATTTTTGGCACCAAAATCAAGGGAAGCAAGCTCAAGGAAATAGTAATAAAGAAAGCTTCTGAAAAGGAGAGAGTTACAAAAACCAGAATTGGAATTTCTTACTGGTGGAACATCAGGGTACTCCGGTGGAAGGTGAAAATCAAAGAAAAAGAGACCATCTTGGTAAGGTGTCCCATATGCCCCTACTATAACTGCCCTTAAGAGATCCATTCTATCTTCATAGACTCGTACATAGATCCCATCTGTTAAAACGGTCTGAGTATTACAACGAGAGTTGCCAAAAATGTATCATGTTTGATGATACAACACCAAATAAGCTAAGAAAATCCTTACCAGGAAGGTTATTTTGAAGGATGCTCCAATCTTGCTGAACCTTCTTAAACCACCTTCTTCCATTGTTCTGCAAATGTCATGTGAAGAAGGTTTAAGAATTTGATTGCATTCTTGCAATTGTCAAAAACAAGTAATAAGAGCACTGATATTTGGCCAATGCTTGTCTAACATATCTGGTAGAAATTCCTTAACATCATAACAGAATAAGAAAATAATGACAAGTGAACTTTCAAGTAACATGTTAGACAATTTCAGAGGGAAACTCCTGGGAAACAAACGAAAAAAGAACCTTCTAACAGAAATTTATCATTAAAAGGATCTCAAAACAGTCTTTTTTCGAAATTAAAAAACAAATTACTGCCCTATATCTCTTATCTCATAGCTACTGCTCTAACTTATATTCCACATCAACGCTAAGATTTAAAAGAAAATAATTACCTGCCCATTTGTGCCAAGATAATAATGATCTGAAGGATCTTTTGCTATATCAAAGCGTTTGAAACTGCAATTGTCAACCTCTTCACACTCTGAAGCATCCGGTTCTTCAGTTCTTAAATTACACAAAGTTTCTGCAGCTTCCAACATTTCTGAGGTACATGGGGCAGCACGTTCTTCTTTTCTATGATGAGTCTCTGTTTCACAACCATCAATAACAATAGATTTCTGAGAACTGGCATCATAACTATAGTCTCTTCCCTCAGAGGTCTCCAATACATCTTCCTGATGAATTTGAATTTCATCTCCACCTTTGGAATCCAAATCAACTGGATCCGAACTTTTTTGTCCTCGTGAGAATATTCCAGTGGCCAGTCTGGTAACAAACCTAAGTGCAGCCAAGGGAACAGACAAGGCTGGATTCCGTCCAGAATCATTCTCTCTGCTCTCTTCTGCTTCAGAAATCAGGTGTGAAACAGCATCATGAAGCTCAACTTCCTGAAATACCAACTACTGCATCATTCATTCAATCAAGATAGATTGCATCAAATAATTCACCAAGTATATGTATATCTAAAGTACTCCATTAAAATTATAACCTTTAGATGGACGGCCTAATATATGCCCAATTAGGTGATACCTGGCCAATTGATGTTCTTGGGCTCCAGGTTAAAGAGTTTTAGTTTTCCAACATGATATATTTGACCATCCAACTCATAACCAAACCCCCGACACCACCACCCCCCCCCCCCCAAAAAAAAAAAAAGAAAAAAACCCCACAGACACTCACACAACAAGAGATGAGAGAGAGAATATGAAGTCCATACAGAATATATTAAGCTCCTTCCTCATAGACACCCTGAAATATATTAAGCTCGTTTTGTCCACCTCACACTGGAGGGAAACTGATTCTAGTACTGTGATAATGGTTTTTATATTCCATACAGAAACAAACCTCTTTAGTATTCACATGGACATCCATCTCATCATCATTAACCGTTTCCCAACTAGCAGCATCATCACTAACCTCACTCACATCAGCAAGAGAATCGTCGTCGTCGTCTCGACCAACCACATAAATTGCTTGAGGTCCAACCTAGTAATAAATCACAGGATTAAATAATTATATAAACACAGAAAAATTATACCAGTAGCATATACTAAGAATTAATCTCCAGAATACTGCAATAATTAAATACTTAGATAAACACAGAAAAATTATACCAGTAGCATAAATAGAATTAATCTCCAGAATGCTGCAATAATAATTCAGAAGAGGGAATATAGAAACATGGAATTTCAGGCGCAGTAGTTCAAAAGGGGTAAACTGATTTCATGCAGAAGAGATGTAGAAATATGTAGCACTCATGTCATTGTTTCAATAACTCCAAATCATAAGATTGATAATAACAATAACAGCAATAAACAAGACAGAAAGTCACCAATGAAACTTGAAGTTAGGAAATGAAGATACCGTGGAAACCATCCCATCAGCCCATGTAACTTCAATGTCACCGTCCTTGAGACCAGTTATATTCCCAACCCAGGAGAGATCTGAGAAATCTTCACAATTGTTGTCAGTAAATGTGCCATCAACTTTCTCATATCCCAAGCAGTTTTCCAGACCTTCTTCGACGTCATTCTGCCCATTTTGCTGCTTTGGTTCCTCAATAAAGTCTCTGTCAGGAGCTGCTTCTGCAGAAATAGACACTGGAGACAATCTAACAACAACATCGCCATAACAATAATCATAATCTGGATGCCCCTCAAGCTCATATACACTCACAATCTCCTCTTTGTCAAACTCTCTAGGATCTTCTGGTCTTAAAACGGGTTTTAGCCACCTTATACAAGCTGTTTTCTCTTGAGCATTAACGCTTTTCACAACTCCAACGCGTCTTGCTTCACAAGCTTCAGTGTCATCAGAGGCCTTCTCCACCACATACTGTTCAGCAACGAAATCATGATCACCTGGACTATCAATTGGAATCAAATTCGCTGAACTCAATCCATGTTCTATTCTACCATCCTGCCATGCTACGTCAACTTTTGTCCTAGTATTGACAATCAAAACACCTCTTTCAAAACTTTCCTCCTTCTTTCGCGCCTTCTTGTCTCTCCTGACCACAACTTTACGGATCTTTCTACGATGAAGAGGCCATGTTTCATGAACAGGCTCTTTTGAAACTGACAATGAACTACCACAAGAGCTAGATTCGTTTGATCCAATACTCGGATTATTTCCATTGGGTCCGACCAATGCAGCCACCACATCAAGAGCCATGGATCCATTATTCCCATTTGATTCTTCTGGAGCACTAGTTTCTGAATCACACCCACTACCCATTTGAGTTGAATCTAATTCATTGTTGACAGAATCATGAAGCTCTAACTTTGACATACCCTTTTCCAAAGGAACGGAGGATGATGATGTTGATAACGACAAAAGACACCAGTCACCTAATTGCCAGTTTGCATGTGCAAAGCAAGATAACAGCTTCAAATTCTTTGGGCTTTGCTCTTCGGCAGGGGCAGTAGAAGAATCTGGCCCATAACCAGCAGATGCTATCCAATAAATAAAAACTGATCCAACTGTGACCTTTGTAACAGTGCCTTCCAACCGATTAGCTTTCCACAAGCCAGATAGCCACCTAGAATTCTTGAAAACTGATGATGAGCTTGCTCTCACACGCTGACCAGGGTAGTACGGAAAATGTCCATCATCAAGGATATTCTTGGAAAGTGGTTTGAGACGCAGTGGCTCAGCTCTCATAACCTTACACACGGAGCCATCATCAAACACCACTGTAACATTATCTAAAACGTCATCAATTCTTCCCAGCCAGGGACCAAGCACAACATAATCTCCCACAGTGAAATCCCTTACACGTTTCAGTTCTTTAGAAGAGACATCTTTAACAATGGAACCATCATGAGCTAACAAATCAACAGACATATTCACATCCACCACAACACCCACCTGTCCAGTTGGGTCAGAAGCAGCAGCAACAAAATCCCCATGTAAGAATCCCCGATCAATAACAGTTAAACCATTAATATTTTGTGTTGACTCAGTTTGATCTATCCAAAGTACCCGAACCTGGTCAGCAGGAAGTGGACCACTCTTACAATTACATCCATTCCTATTCCTATCACCACTCCCTTTCAAATTTGAACTTTCATCACCGATTTCTCCCCCGTTGTCCTCATCATCATCGTCGTTGTCTTCGTCTTCATCATCCTCACCATCAGTGATGCTGCTATCTGAATCCGAATCACCAGCAACTTCTGTCACAATTCCAACCATACCAGTCTCTTTTCTAACAACATCTTGCCTATAGATATATGGAATAGTATTTGCATTATTGAAAACCTCGGCTATTGTTTTTACTTCCTTTCTTTCGCTACAAGCATTTGGATCAGTTGAAGAATCATTCTGGTCCAAAGAATTATAATTTTGTGTGCTTGTGGCAGGCTCATTAGCTTCATGAGCACTGATATTCTGCCCACTTCCCATTTCGAAAATCTGAGAGTAAACAATAAACAAGGTCAGAAATTTGCCTATCTTAATGTGACTCCAACATCAAAATTTAACAAAAGATCCATCGTATTCCAAAAGGGGTTAGGAAATTAAACAGAACTAATAATCATTTTGCAATCTTCGTCTCTGTCACTTCCTCAAAAAACGAAGACCAATAACTAAACTTGGTGCATTTGATGTTAGAGTCAGCTATCATCTTCACAGACCTAAATTCATTCAACTTCTAACCTCTTTGGTCAGCTGCTTCATGGAAAATAAACATGGCTATACATGCTACCAAATGGGTTCAAATTTTGAATTAAACCAATATGATAACAAAAGGTTTACCGACTCTATGCCTCTTGCACCAATCATTTCAGTCAGCCGGAACTCCTTTTAACTGTTAATTCCCATATTGATTATTGTTATTGTTATAAACATAATAAATCATGTATTCAAGCCCAATCAATTAAAAAGAAGAAAATATTCGTGTTATGGATTAAGCAAAATTCAAAATTCAGAAGAAATCATTCTCCCTCTTTCTTTCAAGCTGAAATGAGAATAAAATCATGTTAGGAGACAAAGTTTCTCAGGTAAGGAAAAACCATTTACAAGAAATGGTATATATGTTTGTCTATATATATATATATATATATATATATATATATATATAATATTGCAGATTCAATAACAAATTTAAATTTAAAACCCAGAGATATGAAAGTTCCATAAATCTAATAAAAACACAAATAAAGAAGCGCTACCCAGCTCATAATTTACCAAGAAAAACTCAATCAATCAAATTTACAATCCATATACCAGCTCCAATCCGGTGTAGTAGCAGACCTCATGAGATCAAATATTTTCAATGAATGCACATAATATCATAGATTCTTGTCTTGGGCAACAATATCACAGATTCAAATACAGAAAAAAGAAAACCAAAAAAAAAAAAAAACGCGAGGGAGGGGGATAAGGCCCAAGAAATATTTTAATGTTTGAAATCGAGCTCGGAGAGGGTGGAAATTACAGGTATTTTATAGGAATTACCTCTTAAAATCTGAGATTTTCAGAACACGGGAGAATATATATATATATTATATATATATATATAGACGAAGAAAAAGTGGAGAATAGACGAAGAAAAAAATATAGACGAAACTGTAATTTTTGAAAAAATAGAAAAAGTGGTCGCTGGCGAGCTGTGTATGTATGTGTTTCAGCTCGCGGAGAATATAATGAAACGGAGGGACGGAACTGGAGGGAGTAGGCGGTGTTGGGGTAGATTCGTAATTTCACTTAATCTATTTTGTTAGCAACCAAAAAAAAAAAAAACACAGAAATGGAGCTTATAAGGTTTTGGGCCCCACGGGTTAAAACGACTTGAGCTAGTCTCTCCAATTTGACATGTGCTGTCGATTGATGATGCATTAGGGACCGCTGGATGCGTGGACCGGACCAAGAGTCAAAACTTAACAACTGGGTTTACCCGGTTGCATTTGCAATTATGGGTCTCTACATTTTAGTCTTCAACGTATAATTATTCGTTTCTTTCATGGCTAAAATTGTTTTGTTTTTTTTTTAAAAAAAAATTTATATATATATTTTTTCCTTTTTTAATATTTCTTATTCTTCTCCATGTAATAAAGATTTGAAGCAAAGAAATAGGTTGTGCTTTCTTGAGTCATGGGATATTGTACTTAGGGACAAGGTAGCCTTTAGTGTCAAGTTTATAAAGCAATTACTTTTATATTTAAGTGGGCAGTGTTTGGGTGGAAAGCCAATAAAAATCACTAGTTAAAAAAAGAAAAGTAAAAAAAAATACAGTTTTGGTTGTATAAAATTCGAATTTAGAGATTTATAACAGAACACTGAAGAAAGTTTAGTTTTACAATTTGATACGAAAAATATTTGAGTTTGAACATTATCTTCTAAAATGACAAAAATTTTACTCAGTAAGTTTTTTAAAAAAAAAATGAAATTACTCAATAAATATTGAAGAACTGAACAGTTGATGATAGGAATTTGAATTGCTTTAACATAATTAATATCTTCATTACTTGTCCATCTTTCATTCTTTTTGAAAGATAGCAATGGGTGAACAAACCTTTTATAGAAGTAGAATAATACTAATATATATAATAGTTTGAACTAATTCATTCTCTACATTTGATGTGTATTTGTACCAATTTGATGAATTCTTTTAATGGGTAGTACAGTGACGTGAAAAAGAAAATAATAGTGACGTCGCTAAAGAACTTGAAATGGAATTTTTCGTTAAAAAACTCGATTAGATTTAGAAGAAAAACAAATGTAGTTTTAGTTAATTTATTTTTTCAGCTTGGGAAAATTCCAGGTAGTTGTATTTTTTTTTTTAATGGCTTAAACAAAAAGGGAATTTCGGAAAAACTAATGGGAAGATAAGGAACCAAAAACTTTAGGGGATATATGTGGTTTTGGCGTTCTCCAATTCCAAATCATGCTTACGTTTTGGAGAATAACTTGGTTCCTAACCTATTGACTAACTGTTGATGGAGGTTTAGTCAACAATAAATTTGAGAATTCTGCAAAATGCAGCTTATGTGAAAAGGGTTATCAATCAAAACAAATAAAGAAGCAAGAATTTTATAGTGGTTCAGCCCCAAAAACGATGAACTTACGTCCACTGTTTTTCACTATTTTCTGAGAATTACAAGAACTCAAAATTATAATGTGTTGTCTGGAAAGAAGAAGCAAGAGTTAAAAGAGGTTCTCTCAAAAATTCCTCAGCCTCCCAAGATTAGAAAAAGTCCAAGATCCTCTCACTGAAACATTGAACTCCCTTTATATAGATGAGGATAGCTCAATATTTCCCAATTATGAGAATGGGTAACTGTATAATTAGGCAATACAATTTGAGTAACAATATAACTGAGTAATCACTTAAATGAAATGACTGGTCAATCTTTAAAGAGAAACTTTTGTTTTCCTTTCTTTATAGGTTACTCGTTTGACGAAGCGTAAACTAGTTTTCTTTTCATTCTGGTCGCACTTAACTTGTTCGGAGGAGGTCGCTTTAAACTTATTCGGAGGAGGTCGCACGTAACTCTCTCGGAAGAGGTCGCACTAACTTATGTAATGGAAGTCGCATGTAACTCTTTCGGAAGAGGTCGCACTTAATCTTACTCATGCGACCTGACATAGGATTTTAGACCGCACAACAATTACCTCCCAGCTCCATTAGTTCTTCAGAACAAAATAGAGCTTCCTTCTAATGTAAGTACGAGTTTAAAAAATACGACGTCAATACCTAGACTTAAGACCCTTGAAGAGTCGAAGAGTCGCCAGATCTCAAATCTCAACTTTTTTAAGATCACGCACACCTTTTTCTGACAGATGAAAATACGTGTTGCCTTTTCTAAGAAGAATAGCAAAACTCGAGGAGACTTAATGATAGTGATGATGCCAACTGTCGTCTTAAATTGAATCGTTTCAAATTTTGAAAAGATACCCAGTTAATTTCAGAAAAATCAAATCCCGCGTGAACTTCGGCCTTTAGATCTGAAAATTAAATACCTTGATCTACGGCTGTGATTTAACGATGTTTGAGAGATAAATATCGGAAATCAATCCGCTTCTTCATTACAAACTCTATCGTCTTCCATCTTTCTAAAACCCAAAGTATTCACAGAACAACTCCTCCAGCGTCGTTTTGTTTTTCAGCTCACACAGTTCCAGTACCTTCTCCGACGGAGTTACCACAATCCTTCAGACCATATCTCAATCCCTCTGTTTTCGAAGAAATGTTAGTATATTTCTTCTCTCCTATTGTTCTTCGTCTGTCTTGAAAAAACTTATTTTCAGTTTTTATTTCTAGAAATTGAAACAAACTGTGGAGTCCAAATGACTTGAATAAGAACCCATCCTACATTCAGATGGACTGGAATGAGAATTTTTCAGATCCCCTTTGCCAGTTCGTAGAATAGACTCTTTTTTAGATAATGGATAAAGATGAACTCGTAAAAGAGTTTTTAGGGTCTAAAACGCTATTTATTTATTTATTTTTGACGAACTGCTCGAGCAATTTTATGAATCCGTAAACCGATTAGAAAAAATCTGATGAGCTTGTTTGTTAATATAATCCTAAGGTGAACCCCTAAAATTTGCTTGCATATAGGGAAGATCCTTGATGCTCACATAGGACTAAACTCATCTGTATTTCTTTACAGATGTCTAGTAGTGAGGATTTTAGGGAAGGGAATGCATTCTCAGGAGAATCTGAGAACTCCAGTGTTAGTTTCATAAACCTTGAAGATTACCTTGAACCAGAACCCGAAGTAGAGATAACTGGGATCAGGCATAATAGTCCTCGCATAGGTGACCTCCCTCAGGACCAGTGGTCTCGGCATATCAGGGATGCCCTTGCCTTCGCAATGGGCTATCAATACATAGAGGGGAATTAGTCATGTACCAATATAAGGACGAGCTGCACAACGAACAAACTCAGCAAAATCGTGTGCAACTATAAGATCGCCATCCTTCTTCGCCTTCCTATGGAATTCAATCGACCACACATACCACCACGCAGAATTGCCTCATTTTCTGAAGTAGTTCTCAAATGCGATGTCCACCTCCCACTTCATTCATACATAAAATCAATCATCGACTACTATGGGGTCGTCCCTTTTCAACTGACTCCAAATACATATAGATATATGGTAGGTTTGTACATATTTTACCACTAATTAAGTTTAGACACCCCCATTCCTGAAGAGTTCGCTTGGTTTTACCAAGTGAAATCAAACCCGTCAGATTTTGGCTTCTTTTATGTGAGCAAGTGATCGAACCAGGCAATAAAAATAATCTACGGGGTTCGCAACAACATGGGAAAATAGAAAAATCCATTTTTCTACTTTGACTATGTGGATAACGGCTTCTTTCAGAATCCTTATAGGTATCTTTTCAATTTATCCCCTTATTCTGTATTATCATATCTATTCTAATTGTACTCGTATGTCATCGTAGACAACAGGGAACGGCCCGGACTTTCCAGGGAACAGCTTGCAAGGGTGTACAAAATCAACGACCTTCCAATTGAGGAATTTGATTGGAAGAAGCTTGGAACTTCCAAGAACTTGGTCGCTTGCGTTTTGCTTCCAAAGGGAGCCACGTTCTCTGACTCCACTGTCCGTTCGTCCAAACCTTCGAGCTCGAAGAAAAATAAGCCGAGGAAGCAGACGGAAAAGAGTGCCTCGTCTTCCAAACCTAGGAAATGAAAAGCACCTGCCACCCCTTCAACTTCGGAACCATCATCTCCAGAAACAGCATCTCCACCAGCTTCTCAACAGCAAGAAGGTAATTATATATATATATATATACATATTTTCATCATCATCGTATTATGACACCTCGTTTGCTGACACATCTGTACAGAGATGGTTATTGGTAGCGAACTGCGAGCACTACCTTCCACTCTAAGGTCCATGGAAAAAATCCAAGACACCCGAGAGCACTCCTCCATCGTCATCGAAAAGGAAAGAGAAGGTCGACACTTCCAAAGAACGAAAAGTCGCCTTTGAGGATGTTCCGACAAGCTCGCCTCCTCCACAGCCTCAAACAATGAACCATCCCAAACCATCCAAGGAGACTGCCACTTCTTCAGAACTAAACCTGGTAGATAAGGACGAGGAGCTCTTCGCACTCCTTAATCAATTGATCGCTTCACTTCCGAGGAGGGCTGGTAGAGGATGAAGCGACGATCTGCCAAGGTTGCCTTCGGTTCTGCGATGAGGATACTGGCAACTGTAAGCACCTTTTATTCTCTCTTCAATGTATTATTTATTGGTATTAATGGTTATATTTTCAGACCGCAGCAGCTGCTGTCCTGATGCATGACCCAGTCCTTGAATGTTTGGAAAAGGCCGAAAAAGTTGAAGAGATAACCCAAGCATTCGAGAACTCGGAGAAAGCTCGGGAGGAAGAGAAAAAAAGCCTTCGACTTGGAGAGGCAGCAGCTGCTCAAAGGCCTAGCCAAGGAGAAGCTCGAGAAGGAGAATCTCGAGGAGAAAGTCAAAGAGCTCGAGAAAACTATCTCTAAGCATCCGGATCGCATGAAGGAGGTGACAACAGAGGCGGTTCACAAAGCTATTGAAGAGTTCAAGGCTACTGAAGTCAAAAAGCTCGAAGATAAAGCTAGTGACATCACCTCGTCGACCATTATTTTTAACATCTTCTGCGAGCATCCGGACTTCGACTTTTCTATCTTTGGCGAGGACGTGGTCGAGCTTGTCCAGAGTTGGAGGGAGGTGGAAACTACCAAAACTGGAGATGGTAGAGCGAGCACTTTTGCATAAAAAACACATTTGTATTCGTATCTTTTTTTTTTTTCTAACCTCAGAACAATGCGGGCTTGGTCCCCCTTTTCCTCTTTTTGCTTGTATACGGGTGCGAGCTTTTTAATGAATGCTTTTTTCTTGTCAGATATATATTCCTGTAAAATAATCAAAACACAACATTGTAATTTTAACTAAGTAGTCAATCACTAGGTGACTGATCGGTACGCTTTTTGCGATTTGAATCTAACTAACTTAAAACGAGTTTTAAGTGTTAGAATAGGTTAGGTCACTTAAGAAAACAGTAAGTATGAATGATACAAACTCAATACTGTTTTGCAGAAGTTCCATGGTGAAATAGGATATAGCAATATATCACATTGAACAATGAATGTTTTGCTTAGTTGCTTTGTTGTTCGAGGAGGGAAATTGCGTAATACGACATACTATGGCATGAAACGAGGAGAAAATCCTAAAATTCTAACTCCTCTAAATGGACGTTTGCATAGTCCCTTAGGAAGTAAGTAGGAGATAATATTCTGATCCCACTACTCCCCGAGTTTTATGGTGTGCAAAAACTGCCATAGAACTATAAGAGATGAATCAAATGAAGTTGAAGTAATAGCCGAAGAAATATTATTGACGAATGACGTCGAATGACGAAATAATGAAGATACAGGAAGCCGTTGAAAATATATGAAGATTCATTGATAATAACGACGAAGTTAAACTGCATTCCAAGCATGTTCGATCTTTTGTCCGCCGATGCGAGCTAGCTTGTATGTCCCAGGTCGAATGACGACGTCAATAACATAAGGTCCTTCCCAGGAAGGTCCAAACACACCAGCACTATGCTCTTTATTATTAGGTAGAACTATTCGAAGGACAAGATCACCAACTTCAAAATGTCTACTTTTGACTTTGGAGTTATAATGTCGAGTAATGCGTTGTTGATATGATGCAATTCGAAGTTGAGATTTTTCACGCCTTTCTTCTAAAAAATCAAGATCAATTCTCATTAATACTCATTCTGATCTTGCTCATAAATAGATTGCCGTAGAGAGCTCGCACTAATTTCAACTGGGATCATTACTTCATATCCGTAAGCTAAAGAGAATGGACTCTCTTCAGTAGTGGTTCGTTGAGTGGTGCGATAAGCCCATAAAACTTCTGGAAGTACTTCTAGCCAAGCTCCTTTATGCTCCTCCAACTTCGTCTTTATATTTTGTTTAAGTATTTTATTTATCGCTTCGACCTGCCCATTGGCTTGTAGATGAACAACATCAGAGAAACTCTTCTTGATGCCCAAGTTGTTGCAGAAGTTACGAAACTCATTGCAGTTGAATTGTTTCCCATTATCAGAAATTATAGTATGCAGTATACCATAACGGCAGATTATAGATTTGTAAACAAAATCTATCATCTTCTTTGCGAAAATGGTGCTCAAGGCTTCAGCTTCCGTCCATTTTGTGAAATAATCGACTGCGACCACCGCATACTTCAATCCACCCTGTGCTAATGGAAGCATCCCGATAATATCAATTCCCCAAACAGCAAATGGCCATGGACTAATCACTGAGTTAAAGGAATATGTGGTATTCTAGGAATAGTCGCAAACCGTTGACATTTATCACACTTCCTGGCAAATTCCATTGTATCCCTCTTCATAGTCAGCCAAAAATACCCTTGTCAAAGAATCTTGTTTGCAAGTGCCTGCCCCCTAGAATGATTTCTGAATATTCCTTCGTGAATTTCTCTCATAATGTAGCGTGCTTTTTTCTCATTGACACATAATAATAATGGCGAGCTAAAACTTTTTCGATAAAGCTTCTCATCATGGATGATATAGCGAGCTGCCTTCATGCAGAGTCACTTTGCATCGTCTTTGCTTTCGGGAAGATCGCCATTTTGTAAATATTGCATTATAGGATCCATCCACGATGGTCTTTCGTCAACTGGCATGGTTACTTGGGGTTCAACTTCGATGCTTGGCGATACAAGAAATTCAACAGGGACAACCTTCAATAACTCTGCATCTTTCGTTAAAGTGAGCTTAGCAAGTGCATCCGCCCGGGTATTTTCAATGCGAGGAAGAAGTTGAATGTTATAAGTAGTGAATGTCGAGAATAATAGTTGTACCTCCTGCAAATAGGCCATCATTCTCTCCCCTCTTACTTGGTAATCGTCCTTAACCTGACAAACGACCAGCTGATAGTCGCTGTATACTTCAGTCATCTCGACCTTCATTTCCTGTGCAAGCTTTAGCCCAGCTATCAGTGGTTCATATTCAGCCTCATTATTCGACGCTGGGAATTTGAAGCGAAGCGCACAATGAATGTTATGCCCTTCAGGACTGATTAAAACTAGGCCAGCACCTACTCCATTCTCGTTTGATGACCCATCAACATAAAGTTTCCACAACCTTGATGTATCTAAAGCAGGTTTTTTGAGTACTCCTATGGGAAGATTGACATCATATGTAAATTTTGCAATAAAATCTGTGAGAGCCTGACCCTTTACAGTAGTGCGAGGTTGAAAATTGTTGTCAAATTGACTCAATTCAATGGCCCACTTAAGTAGCCGTCCTGAAGATTCAGGTTTCTGTAGAACCTATTTCAACGGAAAATTCGTGAAAACTTTGATGGAGTGAGTATGAAAGTAAGGTCAAAGCTTCCTTGATGCGATGACGAGTGCTAGTGCCAATTTTTCCATCTCTGGGTATCTAGTTTCGGCATCAAGTAATCTTTTACTTACATAATAGATAGGTCGCTGTATATTTTCCTCCTCGCGAATTAATGCAACACTCGTCGCATATTTGGAAACAGTGAGATATAAGCATAATTCTTCTCCTGGGTTTGGCTTCGACAAGAGTGGAAGAGAACCCAAGTGTGTTTTTAACTCTTGCAACGCCTGCTCGCATTCTCCCATCCATTCGAACCTCTTTGATCCTTTCAATACTTCAAAGAATGGTTGGCATTTATCAGTTGACCTGGATACAAACTGACTCAATGCAGCCACTCTTCCTGCCAAGCTCTGTACCTCCCTAGGTTTACGAGGAGATTGCATATCAATCAGTGCTTATATCTTCTGAGGGTTAGCTTCAATGCCTCACTGATTGATCATGAAACCCAGAAATTTTCCAGATCCTACCCCGAATGCACACTTCTAGGGATTCAGCTTCATTTGATATTTTCGGAGAATTTTGAACATCTCATCAAGATGCTTGATGTGATCTTCAGCTTCATCAAGATGCTTGATGTGATCTTCGGCTTTTTCTGACTTCATCAACATGTCATCAACATATACCTCCATTGTCTTGCCAATTTGTTTTGCAAACATCATATTGACAAGACGCTGGTAGGTCGCTCCTGCGTTGATGAGTCCGAAGGGCATCTTCTTATAGCAGTATAATCCTCGATCAGTGATGAACGAGGTATGCTCCTCATCTAGCTCGTACATTGGGATTTGATTGTATCCAGAATACGCGTCCATGAAACTTAAGAGTTCATGCCCCGATGTCGCATCTACAAGCTGGTCGATTCTCGGAAGGGGGAAGCTGTCCTTCGGGCATGCTTTGTTGAGATCGGTGAAATCGATGCACGTTCTCCACTTCCCATTGGGTTTCTTTACCAAAACCGGGTTAGCAAGCCAGTTAGGGTAAAAAGATTCCTTTATAAATCCAATTTTGAGCAGCTTTTCCACCTCTTCTTTCAACGCGACGTAGCGCTCTGGATTCATAACTCTTCTTTTCTGCCGTATAGGCTTCTTTGTCGGGTCTATGTTAAGACAGTGGCATATGATATTCGAATCGATCCCTACCATGTCCGAATGTTGCCATGCGAAGACATCCAAGTTAGATTTCAGAAAAGCGACCAATGAAGCTCACACAGATTCTTGAATCTCCATTCCAATCTTTAAAGTCTTAGAAGACATGTCAAATGGTAAATCCTCCAGATCTTCAATGGGTCCAATTCTGACCTCTCTGTCTATTTCTCGAGGATCGAAGTCTTCACTGGTCATTTCGATTGACGCTTTTTTTGACGGTTCGACTGATGCTTCGACTGACGTTCCAACTGATGCTTCGATTGACGTTTTGCCCGATGTTTCGACTGACGCTTCTTTTGATAGCTGGACCATTATTGGGCGAGGCGTCGCATCCTTTACTACGAGTTTCAACGAGTTGTTATAATAAGTCCGCGCATCATATTGGTTTCCTTGCACCTCGCCTACCCCATGTTGGGTCAGGAATTTCATAGTGAGATGATAGATTGAAGTGACAGCTCGAAGTTCCTTTAGTGTCGGTCTTCCCAGCACAACATTGAATGCGGAGGGGCAATTTACCACCAAAAATTGGGACATTATCGTTGAAACCCTAGGATAGGTTCCAATGTTGACCATTAATTCAATCATACCCATAGGCATTAGGCTGTCACCAATGAAACCGTAGAGCGGAGTAACGATGGGTTTCAAGTCGTTTTCATTTAACCTCATCTTCTTAAAGGCGTCGTAGTACAGGATGTTAATAGCACTCCTGTTATCGACCAATACTCACCATAACTGTGTACTTCCATAATTGATTTTTATGACCAATGCATCATTATGTGGATAATGGACCTCCCTCACGTCTTGTTCTATGAAGGTAATATCCATATCTGGTACTCGTTGAAGCTTTTGTGGTCGTTGCTCAAGGTGTATGACATTAGTCAATGACTATTGTTGAGCTTCTCGTGCATACCTGTCTTGAGCCCCTTTTGAATTTCCACCAACATGCGGTCCTCCAAAGATAGTTCGTACTTCGCGTTGAATTTCTGGAGGTCGCTGTTGGTTTTCTTCTCGCCTTTTTTAATCAATCTTTCAATTTCATCCTTCAAGGCATAGCAATTATTGGTATCATGTCCAATGTCATTGTGATACTGGTAGAACTTGTTGTGGTCGCGCTTTGCTCTGTCCCGTTTCATTGGTTCCAGTTGATGGTATCGCTCTTACTGGTTCGTGACCGCATAGATATGATCTATGGGCGCGTTTAATTCGGTATGATTGTTGAACTTCAGGGGAGCTCTTGAAATCTCCTACTTTTTAGTTCTAGGCTGATTCTCTATCAACTGTTCATTACTCCTTTTATTTTTCTTATTACCGTTATTGTTGGCCGTGATCGCGTCTTTAGTAGCATCTTTCCTTCCTTCTTTCTTTGTCTTTTGAAGATTCTCGCGCGAAGATTCTACCCTCAGATACTGACTAACTCTTCGGTAGAAGTCTTCGAGAGTTCTACATTCTCGCTCAAGTAATTCCTCCCAGAGTTTAGTTTCTGGTCGCACTCCAGCCATCATGAGAGGTAAAACTTCCCCTTCAGGTGGGTTGTTGATCTTTGCTAATTCTGAGGTGAATCGGTTGAGATAAGATCGTAGAGTTTTCTCTGGACCTTGTCAAATTGCAGACAAGCTAATAAGTGGAACAGTGAAATTCTTTGCAGCTTGGAACTGTCTCAAGAACGTTGTCTGAAGTTGTTGCCAGGATGAGATTGAGCTGAACTTGAGTCCTCGAACCCACTTCTTTGCTGCTCTTGAGAGAGTTATAGCAAAACATCTGCAACGTGCATGATCATTGACACGATGGAGTTCTATCAGGTCGCTGAAGTGGTCCATATGGTCCCGTGGATCGGTTTTTCCATCAAAAGTGTTTACGGTGGGAAGTCTGAATCCAATAGGTAGGGCAGCAGCTCGAACTTTCTCGCTGAATGGTGATTGACGATACCCATCAGCGAGCTCATCGTCCCAACCAGCAAGTGCGTCTAATGCAATCCTTAAATTGTGAACATCGACGTTCAGAGGGAGAGCATTATCTCTTACTGGCGGTAAGGGCGGCTTTTGATCATTATCTCGATGTATGGCAGATTGGTCAGGTAGAGTCTTCTGCGATCTGTGAGAGGAATCCAGTGAAATAATGCAACGAGATCGGCTTTGGTCGTTATGATGCGATACAGATCGGTCATGACTACGTCGTCGCTCTAAGTGTTGTCTTAGGTCTGTAGGATTTTGTCTCAACTCTCTGCTGATTCTTTCGAAGACGCTTCTTGATTGACATTTTTGTTCATTGTTTAAGCAATCTTGATTACCAGTTAATTTGCAAGAAGGTTATCCACGATTACAGTTAGTGCTTGAACTCTCTGTACCAGATTCTAGAGGCAAGTTTGTGACCTTGCTTTTTCTCTTGGAGATGCGATCTTCATGATGCTCTTGCTGGGTTTTTGGCTGGTCGTGTTTCCTTGTCTCTAGGATATATATTCCTTTCTCAGGTAGTTGAGCAAGATGTTCCCTGGGACGTTCATGCTGTGGTGGAGTCACCATTTGTCCTTCAGTAAGTCGTCGTAGGGAGTCATTGATCTGGTTAGTGATTTGCTGAAGGTTCACCAGTGTCTTCTCCATGCGATCCTGTCTCTGAGCAAGGTTTTCTAATGCGGTCACGGTAGGCTGATCTTGAGCAGGGTCTTCCTGTGCAGCAACAGTGCTTTGGGGTTGGTTTTGGCTAGTTCCGGTGACTCTGGTAGTATTTCTGGTATTTTTCATTATTAAAAAAGCGAAATTTAACAAACTGTTTTGCCGAAATGCCCTCCTTCTAGCACCAATTGTTGATGGAGGTTTTGTCAACAATAAATTTGAGAATTCTGCAAAATGTGGCTTGTGTGAAAATGGTCATCAATCAAAGCAAATAAAGAGGCAAGAATTTTATAGTGGTTCAGCCCCAAAAAAGATGAGCTTACGTCCACTATTTTTCACTATTTTCTAAGAATTACAAGAACTCAAAATCACAATGTGTTGTCCGAAAAGAAGAAGCAAGAGTTAAAAAAGGTTCTCTCAAAAATTCCTCAGCCTCCTAAGATCAGAAAAAGTCCAAGATCCCCTCACTGAAACATTGAACTCCCTTTATATAGATGGAGATAGCTCAATATTTCCCAATTGTGAGAATGGGTAACTATATAATCGGGCAATACAATTTGCGTAACAATATAACTAGGTAATCACTTAAATGAGATGACAGGTCAATCTTTAAAGAGAAACTTTTGTTTTCCTTTCTTTATAGGTTACCCATTTGATGAAGCGTAGACTAGTCTCCTTTTCATTTTGGTCACACTTAACTTGTTCGAAGGAGGTCGCTTTAAACTTATTCGGAGGAGGTCGCACGTAACTCTTTCGGAAGAGGTCGCACTAACTTATGCAGTGGAGGTCACATGTAACTCTTTCAGAAGAGGTCGCACTTAATCTTACTCATGCGACCTGACATAGGATTTTAGACCGCACAACACTAACTATCCGTATACTAGTGTTACAGTTACATTAACTAACTACTATCATATAGTACCAGTGTTTGCAACGGAAGATTTTTTTTTTTTTTTAGAAAACTATACTCACCATATTTTATCTTAAAATTAAAATGATACACTATAGTCGGAAAATAATTGTACTAACAACTCTAGTCGAAATAGGGCGAAATGGGGTGTAAATGGGTTGAGGTGGGGAATCTCCATTGGAGTCGGGTTCACTGTCTAGTGTTAGATATGTATAATGGATTGTTAAAACAAATATAATTCTAAAATCTATCATGCTAAATTGTGAGAAAAAGATTTGTTGAGAGAAAACATGTGACTAACCTGGATTCGTTATGTTTGATAGTAAAAGATATGATCACATAAGCAGAAACGAATAATTAATTAGAGACTGAGGATAAAAGATTTTTCACAGTCAGAATGCTCTATGAATGCTCAATGAGATTTCTCTCTATTGATGGAGGCATGGAGTAAGAGCGTACATTTTATTTGGCTTGGGGACCAGAACTCTAATAATTATGTCCTTTTATACTAGCAGCTAATAGAGACCCCATTAATCCTTATTGGTCCAGTATTAGGTAACCACATATTACACATTCCATAGTTAATTAGTAATTTTCTGAACCCATAATTAGATCACTTAAAGGCCTCATTTAATTAGACAACCCTAATATATATAATTGTTATAAAAACCTGTAGCCCACAATTAGGTTTTACGTGTATAACCCGATAATCTCCCACTTGGGTTACATGAGTTTTTCTTGAGATAATTATATAATGAAAACTTGACTACATACTTCATTACTATCTGTTAAGAGATTACTCCTTAAAATAATCTACATTATGTATATCGACATGAAACTAAAGCACTTTTTATTGCACTTAGGTAGGTATAGATGTATGGCATAAAAATTACACAAAAAATAATTACCGAATCAATACATGATACAAATCAAGTATAGATGTATGGCATAAAAATCACACAAAAAATGATCTTATATGCCTATTTCCATTTAGTCTTACTTTATGATTCCATCGAATCAACATTAGTCTTTCACTTTATGCAAAACCACAACTTTATGTAAAACAACAGATAGAAAGAAAATAAAATATAAATTCAGAGTATAAAAGAAAACCATTACTTTATTGATATTAAATAATAAAAGTGTCTATTCACAAGAGACCTTGTAAAATCTAACTCTCGCTAATTCTGAATATCTTTAAATGGTACAATACCCATATGAGCAGGGTGCTTATGAAATACCTTAGGCATTAGACATTCGGTAAGTGGATCCGCCAATATGGAGTTAGTGGCGATATATTCTATAGACACTAGGTGACTCTGAATTCTTTCCTTAACAACTAAAAATTCAATGTCTATGTATTTATACTTTGACGATCTTTTGTTGTTATTAGAATATAGAACAACGACTCTATTATCACAACAAATCTTCAATGGCTTTTCAATGTTATCGATAATTCACAGTCTAGTGATAAAATTCATAGTCATATTACTTGATTCAATGCCTCATAATAAGCTATAAATTCTGCCTCAATACTCTTCTATGATATAGCTTATTTGGCAAGCAGGTGAATATAGCCTGAAGTGGATCTCTTACTATCTAGGTATCTTGTCACGACCCAAACCTCGGGGTAGTGGCAGAAGGAGAATTTCACTAGTATTAGAAATTCCTTAGTTTACTGAGCATCATCATTCACACCTCAACATCAAGCTAGTATGACATATATAGTTTATAGACATATTTAAAGTAACACATTTAATTTGAATGCTAGCAATATCCACCTATTTAACCAGACTTAAACACAAGTCTTGAATTCACATTCCTAGTATTACCAAGTCACAAACTACAAATAAAAGATAGCTTCTTATTCTGCTTATTGATCGTCAATGTTACACTAGACACCACCTGTGGAGAAAATAAGGAGGGTGAGCATAAAATGCCCAGTAGGTTACCCAGTTTCCCTTTTGGGAAAATATTTGCATAATCCTCAAAACATCTGCATGGTTAGTAGTACCGGAAAGTATTTCTATAAATATTAAGGATTTAAACTATTTATACGAAACCATACTAAAAACTAAAACCAGATATCCATGTCAAAATATATAAAAGTCTTAATTAAGATAAGCAAAATGCACATCACATAAATCAATACATCACATGAGCTCTCATCCTCTCATCACGACTAGAGCATCTTATACTATATGTATTGAGTGCTCCCTACCTGACATCTATCTCTGGAAACCGGAGGGACATCCATGTATCTAATCCTACCGAATCGGAGAGGCACTGAATGCCTACGCCTACTGAATGGAGATAGTCAAAAACAAACCCCGCGCGGGTTTACGGACTCTTACCGAAGGCGGGTGTACTAGTCCGCCTACTACAACATCGTGATGCCTAAGACGACTTTCATGTATGATCATATGAAATGTGCAATATTTGGAGTCTCAAACAACCATGCAGTGGTTTGACATTCTAGACATGCTCTGATTTTTAATTAAAAATCCATTTTGTACTTAAAAATCCAAAAATACAGTTTCTATGGTTTTACCAAATTCTAAATGTAAAAACTTGCATAAAATTATATGTAAAAATATCTAGAGCAGCCTACAATGTTTCACAAATTCATAGTTCATTCAAATAACTATTCAAATAATTCAATTTAATAAAATCACGAAATCTCATTTTTCAGAATAAATTCCAATTTTAAAGAAAATAATAAAAAACAAGGAACTTGAATCCCCTACCTCGAGATAGTAGTTATGTTGAGCTAACAACGCTAGAAATATCCTCAATTGATCACCTAGTTGTTTAGATAGCCGTTCTCGAATCTCGTCACGTTCTCTTGAAAAGTTGACTTTTCAAACGGAGTCTTGGATTAAGAAACAGAGGTCACCACTAAATTCAAAATACTCAAAAATGTAGGATTAGACATAAAATTCGTCGAAAATGGGTCCCGGTCCGAAATCGCCCTGTGACACGCAAAACGACATAATTCACGAGCTATTTTCTCGATTTTCGCGCCACTTCGGAAAATAGTGGTATTTTATATCAAAATTCATGTCCCGACCTCACTAAGTCCAAATTTGAAGTCAGAACTTAGTTTCGAGGTCCCGAACATTAAATGGGCTCAAAAATCCAAAAATTATAAAAATGCCACATTTAGAAAATAATTAGAAAAATGCCACATTTTCATCTCGATAACTAACGATCTTCCGGTTGCCGTTTCAACACTTCAAAATCATGAGATTTCATGTTTCAAACTCCTATTTCACATAGTAAAATTTTCTCGAGATAAATAACTCAATTCCAAAAAAATTACGAAAATACCACAAAAATAAAATATTATAAAATTGCTAAAATAGTCAACTTCTCATTGGAGCCGATCTGGAGGCTGAGAGTAGTCGGAAATGAAATCTGGAGTTGAGACGAGTCCAACGGTGGTGGTGGTGAGGTGATCGGATGTCGGACGGCGGAACGGCGAGCAAAAATCCGATCGGGTGGCGCGACTTTCAGACGGCTCTATCTCCGGCGAGAGGTGGCGGAACAGGACGGCGGCACTGAGCGTGGCTTCATCGGCGTTTTCTGGGCACGATGGGCAGGCAGGCGCATCGGGCTCTTCGGTGGCCGGTGGTGATCGCACGTGAACAGTAGTAGAGGTGTGAGTTTTGTTAATGGCAGGGGTTTCCACGTGAAAAGAAGGAGAAATTTAGGGATTAATAGGCAATCTTATGGACTGTTGGTAGTGGGACACGTGTCAGTCCATGATTTGACTGAAAATCTTTCTGAAATTCCACTTTGGCCACAAATTTTAAAAAGATTCTTTCAATTTAGTCCCTCCTTAATTACGTTTTTGTCCCCGTTTTGTAATTTCTTTTTCACTTTTGCCTCAAATATGCCTAGACTTAATCTTATCTAGATTCAACTCCAATATTTTAATTCATATTTTTATTTAATTAATCCAAAATTACCAAATTACCAAATTGCCCTTGATTCCAAAATTACTTAATGTACCTATCAAACACCTTTTCGATATAGTTCTTTTGTAATAATCCAAGTATGCTCTGAGAGTTATCTCAATGTATTTTAATCTTAAATATAAAAGAGACGTCCCCAAGATCTTTCATCTCAAATTTGTTTGATAAAAATCTTTTGTTTCGTGCAATAAGCCTATATCATTGCTTGCTAAAAGTATATCATCGACATACAAGACCAGAAAGATACATTTGCTCCCACTAAACTTGTGATAAATGCATCCATCTACTGAATTTTCCTTAAAACCGAGTGTTTAATGCTAGGCTTCTTGCCTGTCCATAGTTCATATGGGGAACTAGCTACTGATTTTCTGGATACTCTGTATAAACTACAGTTTTAAGTGCTTTTCCATAGAGTGATTCAGGTAAGGAGGAATGATTGATCATACTCTTCACTATGTCCTTACGTGATCAGTTTCATCACTTAGCAACACTATTCATACTAAGTTTTCCTGGCATTATGTATCGTGGGATGATTCCACATTTCTCTAGATACTGGGCAAAGACCGTAGTATTCACCACTATAATCAAATTTGACGGCTTTAATTTTCTTGTCCAGTTGATTTTCAACTTCGGCTACGAAAGCTTTAAATATGTCCAAGAATTGTGACTTCTCATGAATTAAATATAGGTACCCATAACGAGAGTAATCGTCTATGAACGTGATAAAATACTGTTGATCATTCCATGAAGTCAGGAATGGACTGTAGATATCAGTATGCATTAGTTCTAAGATACTGGAACTCCTAGTAGCACCTAAATTACGTATATTTGTTTGTTTGCCTTTAATACACTCAACACAAACTGTGAAGTTTGTGAGGTCAAGTGGGTCAAGAATTTCATCTGACACAAAACGTTATATTTGTTGAGAAATTAAAGTTTCAATCTTATTCATTCTTAATTTGAAGATAACAAATATTTAATTTAGTACTAATGATTTAACTTGAGTGTGTAGTGAAATGGTAGTAAAGTTCTACCTCAAGTTAATCAAGGAATTAAGCTTAAAGATGGATACATATGGATATATTAGAATCAAGCTTGAAGATGAACAATCAAGATACAAGATTATGTCTAGATAGGGTATATTCATACTTAGTCTTGTATTTGATTTAGTTCATTGTACATAAATTCTCTTTGCATTGGCTTATATTTTTTAAATGAGTTTTTAAACTATTTTAAGCTTAAAATGATTATTTTATCATAGAAGTTTGAAAATAGAAAATAATGATCTATTTGAATGGGAAAATATTCTTTAAAACATGATTTCTTAAGTTTAAATAAGTTACCTTTATATTTCAAATCATGATTATTTGAAATAAGCTAAAAGAAGATTTTCTATTTATAAACAAGAATATGTTTTAAGATGAACACTTTCTAAATTGTTGTTAAATATCTCTGTGAAACTAAAACAAGTTTGCAATAGCCAAAATAGTCTCTTCAAATTGATTTCTAATGTTTTTAAAGTATTTAAAATAAGTTTAGAAGTCAGTTTTTGAAAAACACCAAAAGTTGTTAAAATCTGAAAAATGCCCAAATCCTGTCAAAATCTAAAATACAACCAAAAATGGGTTTGGTCGACTAAAATCATATTTTGGTTAACCAACAGTGATCTTTGGTCGACCACTTTTTAGACCAATGGCCAAAAATGACTGTTGGAGCTGAACTGACATGTCAAACTCCAACGGCTATATTTTTGGTCCCAGCTTTAATTTTGGTTTTGGTAGAAAGCTAATAACGACTATAAACGGCTAGTTTTCTTGGACATCTATATATAGAGCCTTATTTGATGGTATCTGAGACAAGAGTATGAACTTAAATTGATATTTATCTATTCTCAAAGTGTCTTAGCCTATTTTTACGTCAATTACACTTTCAAATCATATTGAGCCAATCTTAGAGCATTCATTGTGCATTGTTCTTAAATCTCCTAAGCCAAAATTATATTAATTACTTTGTAAGGAGAATTTGTGAGTGAGTGTTCACTCTTATTTATTGAAAAACTATTGAGTGTGAGGTGAGGTTGCCACAAATTCATAAACAACTTGATTTAGCTGAGGTTGTCACCAGAGTCATAAACAACCCATGAGTTGATGAGATTGACACCATTTTCTAAATAATCCGTATAGGTGAGGTTGTCACCGAAGTCAAAATAATCTGAGGTTAGGTGTGATAGAGCTAGATTCAAGACTATTATAAAGGCTAGGGTGTGCCTAAGAAGGATTCACTCCATTTGTGAAAGGGTCGGTCAAACCCATAATCTTGATCTGACAGTGGAAAGCTCAAAGCAAGTTATCGAGGGCCGAAGACATCGGTAAACCATCGTATTTGTCGATTCTCGTAAAAACCTAGTTTGCACTTTCTCTATCCCTACACTCTTTACTTTATTGCAAGCAATTTAATTGAGTGTTTAATATTTAGTGTGCTTAATATACTTGTTATTATTGCTATATGTTTGGCATTATTATTGATTTAGCTAAAAAGTTTCAAAATAGTGGTCTATGGTTTTGAATAGTTAAAAAGTTTCTTAAAACATTTTAAAACCTAATTTACCCTCTCTTAGGGTTGTCAATCTTGGGCTAATAATAGCTAATAATATTCTTTATTTAGAGATATGTTCTAATTGCTTGTGCCATAATATAGAGGAATTCTCAATGATTTTGTGTTTTGTACCATATCTCAACATGCAGAGTTTTATAAATTGACATAATGGTGCCAATTTTATATAGGTTATCAATCAAAGTACCAATCACAATAATATTAGAATTTTGAAAAAAGACTAAATTTATTATTTCCAATTGAACAAGAATAACCAGATTTGTCCAAAGCCGAAATGGAAATTAAATTACATCTAAATGACAGTACAACAGATGTCTCGTCCAAATCCAAAAATAAAGCAGAACTTAATTATAACCTAAATAAACCTATTACCTTTACTGTAGTTGCGTCGTCGTTGTCCACATAAATATATCTTTTAGCATCACTTGGCAGATCGCTATCCATAGACATATTTATGTGAGTAGGGGCATCAATATTTACCTACCAAGTATGATTGGGTACAGAAGTAAAATTAACCTTAGAACAGATAAAATTGAGAAGCTTACCTTTTTTGACATACTAGGTGGCACACTAGGGACATTCTTTCTTTACGTGTCTTGCCCTCTTACAAAAGAAACAAGCTAATTCCTCATCTTGTCTCTTTTACACTTTATTTTGTGAAGTCCCATATGCAACTCTTTTATCTTTAGTTCTTTTTTTTTCTTATCTTAAGAGGTTATAGCTAAGTGAGCACTCTCTATCTTATCTTACTTCAATCTATCCTCTTTTTGCACATACTGAGATATAAGCTCATTAAGAGTCTATTTTTCTTTCTGAGTGTTGTAACTTATTTTAAATTGATTGAATTATGGCAGAAGAGATAATAGTACTAATTGCACGAGCAACTCATCCAACAGCTCTAACTTGAATACCTTTAGTTTTGAAGCCAAATTAAACATCTCTATAATATACTCTCTGATGTTTCCTTTACCTTTATAATGTATAGCAAGCAAATTGCTCAACATGGTACTTGTTTCTATTTTTTCATTCCTTTAGAAACATTATGCAATTGCATCAAGGAACTCCTTAGCATTATCAACCTTTGGCACAGCGCCGTTAATAGTCTCAGGTATATAATGTTTTATGATCATAAGACTCATGTAATTATTACGTTTCTATTGACTAAAGTTCTTAATAGCTATAACAGAACTTTCATCTGTAAGAGCAATATGTTGTTTTTTCCTAAGTGTATAGTCCAGATCCATGCAATTGAGTACAATCATAATGTACTTTTTCTACTTCTTGAAGTTTGTGCCGTTAAGCACAGGAAGAATTCAAATAAGTAGATATGTTTGAAGCAGAAACTAAATAGAGAATAAAAAAAGAAAATAACAGCTCACATTAAAATATGTCATAAACTAAGTATACAAAATAATAAGATATACTAACATGACATACAACAAATAAATATATAAGGTGTGCTTCCATCATAAGACACCTAGAACAACATTAATAAATCTTCTTTTGGGCTGACTTATTAATTTGTAAGTGATACTCTTCAGCAGAGTAATCAAATATTAGCAGTAAATCTTGTCAGTCAATAAATATTCCTTTGAGCTGATTTATAGTCCTTATGGAAACTTAATAACCATCACATATCTATTATCCCAAGTATGTTCATTATTTGGCTAACTAATCACATTCCTTTAGACCGATAATTATTCGCATGAATAATAAACATACAATCATTCAAATATTTCAAAATAAATAAACCACAAAATAGACGAACTTTGGCAATATATTATTTCAACTTATCTATTTCAAAATATTTAAACAAATAGTGCTAAGAAAATTGACTAAAGTGCCCGAAAATCGACTAAAATAGTAGAAAACTGAAATTTTTCTTTGTTGCAGGAATCGATCGATCGATTGTCAGAATCAGTTGATCGATTCTGCCATTTCAATTGATCGAAAACCACAAAGGCTAAATTGTGATTTTCGACAACTTTTGGTCGACCGAAAAGCCACATTTCGTGGACAGAATCTAACAGTGACCAAATTATCAGATTCGATCTTTCTGAAATCGGCTATCACTTTATCAACCCTAGAGCCAAATAAAGTTTTCAACAGATAAAGTGTAGGTAATTTAGTCCTTAATAGGTCAAAAAGGGTTGAAATTCTATAATTTAAGTAACAAAAAAATGACCGAAATCTACTCAAAAATCGACCTAAAAATCAAATTTTGCTAAAAATCATCTTGATGGAATAGTATTTTCGGTCTACCGAAAATGAGAATTAGTCTGTTGAAAACACCGCACCAGTACGAATCTGAAAATTTTCAAATCTACTTAAATAGCTTCAAACACCAAAATTAACCAGAAAATGATGTTTTTGGCCTTAAATTTGAAATATAAACGACTTATAAGCCAAAACCTTACCATCATAGCATTAAATAACTCAACAAAGTATGCAAATAATATATCATATATGTATAATCTAAACCCTAGAATTACAAATAGGCATAAATTACAAAAAATTTCAATCATGCATGATTAACTTAATCAATTTAACATGAAATCCTGATCTGATACCACTTGTTAGACATGCATAATAGATTGTTAAACCAAATATAATTCTAGAATATATCATGCCAAATTGTCAAGAAAAGATTTGTTGAGAGAAAACCTGTGACTAACCTGGGTCTATTATATTTGACTGCAAAAGATGTGATCATGTAAGCCGAAGTGATTAATTAATCAGAACCTGAGGGTAGAAGGTCTTTCACAGCCAGATACTCTATGTATACTCGATGAGATTTCTCTCTGTTGATGGAGGCAGAAGAGAAAAGCATATATTCTATTTAGCTTAGGGACCAAAACCCTAATAGTTATGTCCTTATATACTGACAGCCAATAAAGACTTCATCAATTCTTATTGTTATAGTATTAGGTAACCACACATTATACTGTCCATACTTAATCAGTAATTTTCTGAGTCAATAATTAGATCACTAATGGTCCTATTTAATTAGACAATCCCAATATATATAATTGTTATAAAAACCTGTGGCCCATAATTAGGTTATATGTATATGACCCAATATCTAGTCCATGTTTATATTATAACAAAAATCCAAAAATTAATTAATTAACTATAAAAACACAATTGATCTAAATTCAATTTTTTATTGCATTGTTTATATTTTATATGTGTAATTTGTTTATTAAAATAAGTATATGGACGTAGGCTTTTCCTACCTCCATTCCGTCCCAAAGTAGATGTAAGTTTAAATCCTCTCCAAACCCATCCTATTGGGAAAATTGACATCTTTAGTCAATAGTATAAATCTCAATGGAATAATCACCATTTAGTTATGTCATTTTTTATTTAAATGTTTATTTATTTCTTCTAATAAAAACAAATAATAATTGATAAAATAGGATTTTGTTGTTTTTTCATTTGAATTTTATTATTTATTTATTAATTTAATTTAATTTTAAATATAAATACTTTAATTAAGATTCGTTTTAAGATAGGATAGAATTGAACTATTTTAAATAATTAAATTAGATTGGATAGTATAAGATAAGATTATAATTCAATCTTATCCCATGTTTAGTTTGTTGCTTTTTGTTAGGATATGATTAACATATTTGTTTCATAGTTTTAAATAAATAACAATTTTGAGGTTTGATTAATTAAAAAATACCATTTTTAAAAATTAATTTAGAAAAATATCATTTATAAAAATTTATTTACAAAAATATCATTTTAAAAATACCATTTTAAAACTATTTTTGCAAAAAATATCATTTTTTATAAAATTACTTTCCAAAATACTACTTATAAAAAAAGATTTTGAAAAATTCTATTTTTGGCTTTACCAATTTTAGAAGTTATTTTTGAATATACCAATTTAAAAATTTAATTTCAAAAAGTATCATTTTTACTACTTCAAAAATATTATATTATTTTTAATCAAATTCTTAATCCCTTCCCATCCCAAATTTTCAAGAGGATAAAATTATTTACTTCTGGGTAATATTTCTAGAGTGAAGTATTTTAATCCAATCCAATCATCCTCATATACATTTATCAAAAATGAGATTAATTCAATACAATCTAATATCATTTGTGTCATGCATTCCAAACATGACCTAAAAGTTTTAATTATCCATTGATAAAAATCCAAAAAGTGAAACTGCGGCCAAATTTGATTAGTGTGTAGGGTACTTGTGGAAGGTTTTTGAATATTAAGAGGAGTTATCATAAATATTTTTCAGTTCAGGTGAGTCTCTGTAATTTTACATAAATAAGGGGTGTTAAAATGTAATTTTTTCATTTTTCTTCCATCATGCCTCCGAGATCTCCCTGAATCAAATCGCGTTCAGTAGTGGAGCAAACAAAGAAGAGGAAGAAGAAGAAGAAGAAGAAGAAGAAGCAGAAGCAGAAGCAGAGAAGCAGGAGAAGATGATCGTCTGCGTCGCTGTCGTTGGGCACCAGGTGCTCTCTCTTCCCTATTGGTCTTTTCTGCAAATAGTTATCAGAAATTTAACATTTCATTCTCTTTTAATGATTTCTATCCGCCTAAATAATAATTTTAACGAATTAAATTGAAAAATTGGATTGGAGCAGAATAATCCACTCTACATACAGAGCTTCACCGACGCCGATGACGCCCTGAAGCTTCATCACATCGTCCATTGCTCCCTTGACGTTGTTGATGAGCGAGGTACTCCCTCTTGATACATACATGTATATATATATATATATATATATATAGTTAATGTACGTTTCTGGGATCTGGGTTTTGATTACTGGTTTATATTTGAAATGGGTTTTGAGATGGAAAGGTTTTACTTCTTAATTGGATGATTGAATCAGGTTAATGGGAATGAAAAGTAATTAAGTAATTGGAATCTGAATTCTTGTTCCGGGTTTCTTTTTTCTTTTTTTTTTAATTGAGATTTTGTTAGGTTGGAAATGCTCACATTGTTTTGATCATATTCATAGGCACTCCGTTATTTGAATTCCATGAATTTTTGTAGCATATGTACTTTAGGAGTGGAGAGGTGGAATTTTTGTTGGTGGAACTTATATTTTCTTGGTTTGATGTATGGTTATATCTGGGTGTAGTCAACAATCCCAAAAAAACTGGACCAACATTGAACGAGACATTTTTGGGTCTGCTTTATCCAACTGAAAATTACAAAGTGTGAGTACTATTTTTGTTCTTTAATTACGTGAATTGAAACCTGTTTGTTGCTACTATTTTATGGCCGTCTTAACTCTTATGCAATTCCATTTCCAGGTATGGCTACTTAACCAATACAAAGGTCAAGTTCATCTTGGTGACAACCGATTTAGATTGCAGAGACGCAGATGTTAGAAATGTGAGTTCCACTTTAGATTGTATTTGCATCATTCCAAAGATCGTACTCTCAGTT
Source organism: Parasponia andersonii (assembly GCA_002914805.1). Lineage (NCBI taxonomy): Eukaryota > Viridiplantae > Streptophyta > Magnoliopsida > Rosales > Cannabaceae > Trema > Trema andersonii. The sequence goes on along the minus strand of JXTB01000338.1, from coordinate 393,032 downwards.
TGATTGCATACACATTGCAAGGCACAGTGACTTTTAAGCTCTGCTACCTTAGAGAGAAAAATGCCTATCAAATCATGAGTCATGACTAGTTTTATTTGCATATATAATTACTTCAAAATCAAAATGGTCATGACAGCAACTGTTGGTAGTATTAAGTTTACAATCAGTCATCAAATTCATTTCCATGGCAGTACATATCTTTGACCAAGCAATGTGATCTTAAATACTATTAGTAACTTGAGGCCATTCATATTAATATTAGTTTCTTCCCTTTGTCCCCTGTTGTTCTGCTGATAGGGGCTAAATCCTCGGACAAGTACTTGACCGAAGCTTGGGCCTTGCAAAATTGATTACATTCAGATTTAAAAAGCTTCAAAGTCTGAAGTCACTTTCTATATTATCTTTTAAACTGAATAGTAGCTTCGCTTAAGTGATTCATGCTATTTTAATATGTTCAATCAGTTTTGCTTCTGCTGCTGTCTTTTATCACAGTATATGCAAGCATTTATTGAAAACTCTGGAATATGATCTCTGACTTGTTCTAGGCCTTTTTTTTTTTTTTTTTTTTTTCCAAATAGTTTTTCAGGAGATTCCATGCTGCTTATGTAGATGCAGTTTCAAACCCATTTCATGTGCCAGGCAAAAAGATTACCTCGAAGACTTTTGCAGAAAGGGTGAGTACAATCGTTAAGTCATTTGGGCTGAGTTCCGCTGTGTGAATGGAGCTGGAGTGGAATGGAGCTTTGTGGAATCTTGCCTTGTCAAGTTGTTGGATTATTTGTTATTTGGTCTCATTTGGGAACTGGGGATGACCTAATTTCTGCTCATAGAACATTAGATAGAGATTATATCACTTGTTCAAGTTGTACCAAAGTTAAAACCAGTGATTTCTTTCCGAAGTAAAAGAAGAAAAATAGTGAATGTCCACTATATTTTTTTCCTCTTTCCGATTATAAATAGACTTATTGTTTACCTACTTACCTAGATGCATGTGTGAGCTTTGGCTTTATTTGATTGTCAAGCGTGTTCCTCATAAAGTGAGATCTGAAGACCGATCTGGCTACTTGCAACCAAATTCGTTTAAAGTAATGACAGTAGTATAGTTTGCTTTTTAATTGTTATGGCCTGAGTGGTACAAAAGCGGACACTATTTTAAGAAGGCTTAAAACTCTGGCCATTTTGCTAAGAACCATATAGATATAGTCTTTAACACCCTTGATCGTTGTCCTCCTCGGCTATATGTTTAGCAAGTTCTCAGCAACACTTGTAAAATGTCATCAAGCTCAAAGTCAAGAATATAAAATAGAAATGATACGGCAGTACCACTTACTTTTGTCTACTTAATTGAACATAAGAGTTGTTTTATTCCCTCTGATTTATACCCCTTTATTATACACAACAAAGTGACCCTTTTGCCCTTTTATGAATAACCCAACAGCCAGTAGGTTCTCTCTCTCGTTTCCATAGAGATCGTCCTTCGGGCACGCCAGCATCAAATCCCAGAACTCACCGATTTCATATAAAGGAGATGTCACGGCCATAGCAAGATCAAGTCTTCCATTGCTTTCTTAATTTTATTTATTTTCTAAAATAAATTTCCTGTTACAAAATGTAGCTTCATTAAAATTAGTGGGATATTGTGAAATCTGATAATGTGCTTTAGGTCCCCGCTGCACACATTAGGGGCCAATTTGATTCAGCTTTTTAATAAGCTAAAAATAATTTTAGGATAATTTATAGGTCAAAAAGTGTTCGGTAAAAGACCCGTAAATAGATTATCGAAGAATTTTTAACAAAGTTACAGACAGCTTCGTATTTGAGCTTATGCAGGAATTTGTTGGTCTTTTAATGAAAGTTTTAATGTATCAAAAATACCAACAATTATCCTTTCTCTGAATCTGAAACTATGAAAGACAACAAAATCCTTCTTTCCCATTGATTTCCTCTGCCACTGTCCGCCCTTAAGGCGTCGTCCCCAAATCGGTTGCTACTAGAGTGTGGATACAATAATTTACTTTCAAATTTCGAAGGTATATGATTTTTAATTAATTTATTAATTTTATCTACATTTTAGAAGAACTAAATATCGAGTTTCTTGAATGAAATAAAACTCTTTGAATTTTATCTACGCTACCACTATGACTAGATTCTGAGAATGTTTTAACAAAATTTTATTTATCATTTAATTTTGTTTCTGGGTCATGATTTAGCTGCTTTTGAAGTTTTTTTTTTTTTTTTNTTTTGACGAACAAAATTTGGTTAATTCTCATAATTAATAGTTTCAGTTTATTTTTTTTAAATGAATGTAATAGTCGATGAATTTATGTAAAATACATGGATCATGACCAGAAATTTTACCCATGATATAATAGTGACTATTTGAATTGAAAGTTTATTTACCTCGGTTAATACTTGCTCAGTAACTTTTATTTTAGTTTTAAGCATAGACAATAAGATCGTATCATCGTCGGTCGTCATAGTGGGCATTTGATGCATTTTGGAAATGTGAGAAATAATTTTTCTTTAAAAACGAAAAAACAAGTGAAAGAAAAGACAAAAATTGAGCGATCATATTTATTTTTTTAGTTGGTATTTGTCAAATTTAATTAGAATCATAGAATAAAAGATAGAAAGTGTTAAGGAGATGATAAAATGGTCCATTCTACATAATTAAAAAATGATTAAAAAAGAAAAAGAAAAGAGGTCAGAACCTAATTCCTTACTCTTTTTGGGATCATTTTAAAATCATAAAATTATTCGGCGCATAAGTTTTTAAATCTGTAAAA
>JXTB01000338.1:333680-374386 GCA_002914805.1 Parasponia andersonii | reverse complement strand
ATCTAAATTTATTATAATGGGGAAATGATTTTAGTACATAATTTGGTTCTCATGCATATGTACATATACTGATGGGAGAGAAAGATAAAGGTGAAGTTGGGAATGAATTGTGATAAAGAGAAAATAGCAAGTTCCTCTGCTATATAAAGATAGCAACTGAGAAAATAGCAAGTTCCTCTGCTATATAAAGATAGCAACTTATTTAATAATAAACAGAGCATATCTTCCTTCATCAACTTTATATTTGACCATCTAATGTCATTTAATTTGTTGTCGTTTATTTCTAGTGGTATAGATTATTTCAATTGTCGTTTAATTCGACAAGTAGAGTTCATTTCACGTCACATTGGCCGTCAAATATTTGAGCACTTAGTCGATGTGGGACTATGTCACTTTGCTATCTGATGCGCACGAGGGCCATAACTCATTTTCACTGTTCCTAATGCGGCTGACTTTTTTATTGTTCCTATTACGGTTAGTTGGTGAGATGCAATTGTTGATTTGTTCAATATTCTCCTACTTAAAGACTTGATTTTAATCATATCTTTATATTTAAGAAATCTCTCTTATTTCGCTTGTCAATTATTCATGCTGCTTACGTATTTACTAGGCCAAACAAAGATCTACACCATTGGAACTTATCAATATTGATTGGTTTTGTTAAAGCATCTGTTAGTTTCTCCTTGGTGTGAATCTTCTTCTTGTCCATACTCCCATCTTCTACTATTTCTCGAACAAAGTGATATTGAACACTTATGTACTTTGTCTTGGAATGAAATATTGGATGCTTTGCAGTGTACAAGGCACTCTGACTGTCACAAAATAGAGGAATCTTTTTTTGTTTGTACCTGAGCTCCTCCAATAACCTTTGAACCCAAATAGCCTATTTGCAAGTTTGTGTAGCCTCTGTGTATTCTACTTCTGTTATAGATAAAGCTACAACAGTTTGCAGTTTCGAAACCCAGCTTATAGCTCATTTTACAAGAGTAAAAATATAATATATAATAGATTTTCGTTTGTCAAGATCACTCGCAAAATCTGAATCAACATATCTTCTGATAGTAAATTCTGATCCTTCGTAACATAATGCAGCATCTAAAGTTCCTTTGATGTACCTCAGAATCCTCTTCATAGTATTCCAATACTCTGCACTAGGATTCATTATATACCAACAAACTGCTCTCATTACTTATGCAATGTCTGGTTTTATGCATCTTATAGCAATCATTAGGCTTTTCACTGTTGATGCATATGGTACTTGAAATATCTCCATCCTCTCTACTTCATTGTTAGGACACATCCTGAAAGATAACTTGAAGTTAACGGGAAATGGGATAAAAGTCGGCTTACAATCTTGCCTATTGAAGCGTTGCAAGATTTTCTTCAAATAATTCTTCTAAGAAAGCCAAATCTTCCTGTTACTTCTGTGTCGGTGAATTTGCATCCTTAGAATCTTGTTTGCTGGTCTCCATTCCTTCATATCAAATTCCCTAACCAATTGTGCCTTCAATTCTTCTGAGAAAGTCAAATCTTCTTGTTACTTCTGTATCAGTGAAATTGCATTCTTAGAATCTTGTTTGCTGGTTCCAAGTCCTTCATATCAAATTCCGTAGCCAATTGTGTCTTAAATTCTTAGACTTTGCCTTTGTTGGGGCCCACTACCAACATGCCATCTACGTACAATAATTAGATAATAAAATCAATATCTTCATCAAACCTCCCGAAGTATATGTAGTGGTCTGAACTAAGTCTGTTGTACTCAAAGCTGATGATGAAGGAATCAAATCTCTTATACCAACACTTCGGCGTCTGTTTAAGACCATATAGAGATTTGTTGAACCTGCAAACCAAATTCTCATTGTCTGTTTCAGCAAAACCTTCTGGTTGGAGCATATAAATCTCTTCTTTAAGTTCTCCATAAAAAAAAAAAGCAGTTTTCACATCTAGCTGCTCTAGATGTAGGTCAAACATAACACACATCGTCAGAACCACTCTAACTATTATCAGTCGAACCACAAGTGAAAATATCTCGTTGAAGTCAATAGCTTCTTTCTGAGCATATCCCTTTACCACCAATCTTGCACGATACCGCTCCACTTGATCATTGCTATCACACTTGATCTTATAGACCCATTTGTTTTCAATGGTCTTCCTTCTTTGTGGTAGCAAAATAAGATCCCATGTCTTGTTCTTGTAAAGGGCTTCAATCTCTTCTTGCATTGTTGTCATCTATAGGGATACGTCCAGGCTTTTGGTAGCCTCATAGAAAGTTATTGGCTCTCCATCCTTTGTTAGAAGCCAGTATGCAATATTGCTCTCAGTGATATAATCCGAGTGTTATGCCGATGGTCTTCTCTCACGAGTTGACCAACAGATTTCAGAAGCCTCTTCCTCGACTAGTTCTTCTACTTTGTGCTCTAGTACTGCTTCAGAAGAATATGAATCATCAGTATTCTTTTCTACCTGAACTGTAGTAGTTTCTGATCTGTTATCGTCTCTCTTATCTTGCAGTTATTATCTACAAATATTACATCTCTGATGATGACAACCTTATGGGCAGTAGGATCCCATAAGTGATACCCCTTGACTCCATCAGCATATCCCAAGAATGTACATTTTTTAGACTTTGAGTCTAGTTTTTTGATTTCTTGAGCGTTGTACATCATGAACTCATGACTTCCAAACGTATGTAAACGAGAATAATCAGCTAGCTTACCAATCCACATCTCCATCAATATATTCAGATTAATCTTCGTTGATGGAGATCGATTGATCACATAACAGGCAGTTTTGACTGCTTCTATCCAAAATGATTTGGGTAAACCTGTAGCTCTCAACATTACTCTTGTCCTTTCTAACAAGGTTATATTCATCTACTCTGCCACTCCATTTTGTTGAGGAGTATACACCACTATGAACTATCTTTTGATACCTTCTTATTGATAAACGTTATCAAATTCATTGCTTATATACTCTTCTCCATTGTTCGTTCTCAAACACTTGATCTTCTCTCCAGATTCAAACTCTATTCGCACTTTGAATATTTTCCTGGAGTAATCATTAATAAAAGATACAAAGTATCTAGCTTCTCCTAAGGATATCACCAGTACTTGCCAAACATCAGAGTGAACTAAGTCTAGAACTTTTTAACTTTTAGAACTAGATGTGTTAAACTTTAATTTATGCTTCTTAATTTATGCTTCTTACTTGTGACATAATACTCACAAAAAGATGAAGATACATTTGTGAGACTAGGAAGTAACCTCTATTCAGAGAGAATCTTCAAGCCTTGTTCCGACATATAGTCGAGCTTAGAATGCCACATCATCGTTGATTCTTTTTCAAAATTTGTTGAAGTAACTGATATGTCTACTTCCATCAGTGTATCTCTTTTAAGCATATATAGATTTAATGTGATCTTCTCCACCTTCATTACTACAAGTGTACCCTTCATGATCTCATTCTTGATACGAATTTTGCAACCAAAGTTATCAAATTGTCCCAAAGATATTAGATTTTTCTTCAGGTCATTCACATGACACACCTCTTAAATAGTACGAACAGTGTCATCATATATCTTCATCTTGATAGTGCTAATCCTAACGATTTCTAAGACATGATCGTTACCCAGGAATACAAATTCTTTAGAGACAGATTCATATATGTGAAATCATTCTCTGTAAGAAATCATTTACCATGTTGCTCCCAAATCTACTAACCAAACATCATAAACTGCCTTTTGCCCTTAGAAACTATTGTTGCCTCATTATAGAGGATTTCTCTATCTTTTAAAGTACTTGCAATGTTTCCCTGAGTGCTTGATGACTCGAGGTTCTTCTCACTAAAATTCTCATTCTTCTTGAGTTGCTAATACTCCTTTTTGATAAGCCCTTTTTTCCATAATGGTAACACTTGACATTCTTCTTACTTCTTGACTTTGATCTACCATTACTCCGACTCTCACTGAAGCCACGTTCTGTTTATCTTCCTCTCATTGTCAAAGTATTTGCTTGTTATGAACTTGTCAATCTACCTTCCTTGTTCTTACGCCAATTTTTTTCTTTGAGAATACCAGTTGTAAGATCGTTGAAAGCTAGAATTGTAGCATTGTTGGTCACATTTATGATGAGTTGATCATACGAATCAGATAGACTCTCAAGTAAGATTTCTGCACGTTTATTATCCTCTATTTTATGCTCCATTGCTGTTAGTTGTGAAAATATAGTATTGAGAGTGTTGATGTGGTTGGTCACTGTTATTAATTCCGCCATCCAAAAGGTGTAAAGCCTTCTCTTCAAGAAAATTTTGTTGTGAAGCGACTTGGCCTGATACAACTTTGTCAGTTAACTCATATCTCCCTCGCTGACTTATTCTCTTCAATTCTCGATAAGACTTCATTTGCTAGCTCCAGATATAAGTTAGCGACAGCATTGCGATCTATCTCGTCTCACATTTTATCATCAATATTCTCAGTAGGTCTTTTCCTAATTGCTACTAAGTAATTATCTTTTCTCAAGATTGCATTTTTCTTCATTTTCTATAGAGAGAAATTGTTCCTATTGAACTTCTCAATATCGAATTTCACCGTTATTTTTATTCACCGCGATTTGTTCGGTTACCACCGTTTTCACTGTATGTGAACAATACCGTAGACGCGAAAAGTACAGTATATGTAAAAAATATCGTATACATGAACAATACTATATATGTTAACAAAATTCTAACCAATAGCTTTGGTACCACTGTTAGGAGATTGGTTTTGCGGAAGCGATAACATACAGCCAAAATTCGAGTTGAGAAAATTTGGGTAAAATGAAAAAGATATAACACACAAAAGATCTAACGCGGTTCACTCAATTTAGGCTACGTCTACAGACAAGACTGTGAAGAGAACAACAAAACCTCTCTTAAAATAGGAGAAAATACTCTTCAAATAATTTAAGAGAAAATAAGTGGGATACTAAGAGGAATTCCTACGTTTGAATTCTCTTTTAGAAAAGAAGAGGATTTAGAATGGGATGCAAAATAAGTGATGAAGCCTTCCGTATTTATAGAACTTGAAAAGTGATGTGAACACCGCCTTTTACTATTATTAATAGAGCTACTCTTTTTACTATAGTTATTACGGCTAACCTTTTTACTGTTCCTATTACGGCTAGTTAGTGAGGTACAATTGTTGATTTGTTCAACATCATAAACAAGGAAAATTAGGAGCAACCCACCAAAAACAAATATTTCAACTACATGCCCGAGTTCGGCTGAGGCTTGAATTTGCATTGGTGAGAAAATAAACATGTTTCTTTGTGAACTGTTGTGTCTTCAGCTGTTGGAAAACAACCAAGGAATAAGAGGTGTGTTATGGCTAAAGTAGAAAATATGGATGCTGAGATTTATTTCAAGCCTCTGTTTCTTAGTACTAGATTACAAAGTAGTTCATGTTCCTAGATCACAAAGTTTCATAGAAACTGAAACTTTGATTACAAGTACTAACTTAATTTACATAAGATCGTGGTTCAAAGTCAAGAAAGGCTGAGCGTTCCACAATCAAAATCAGCTTTCTTCAACAGCAAACCAGCCAAGAATTTAGCAAAACATTTGTCCCTTAAGAATGTCATTACTTTTCCATCACTCTGCTGTAAATAGCCAACAAGATAAGCTGTACTAATGAGTTCAAAGCTTCTCCATTTCCTTTCTTTGGCATACTTCTTCAACCCCATCTCAATCCTCTGGTGCGCCTCCTTTTGTTCTTCACCTTTCTTTTTCTCTTCCTTGCTTGGTTCTTTCAGCAATGCCTCAGCGAGACACATCGCCAAAATGACACCATCTTCCAAAGCAGAGCAGCCGCCTTGGCCGATATCTGGGGTCATAGGGTGGAGGGCATCACCAGCAACACAAACATTGCCTCGGCTGATATTTCCCCGGAGTAGCGCCAAGGGGTTCCTATACCTCAATGGAGATGATAAAATGCTATCCAATGCAGTGTTTTCCATCACAGCTTTTACTTTATCAGGCATTCTTCCTAGCTTGCTCAACACAAACTGCTTCATTTCGGCTGGATTCTTGTCCATCTCTTTCTCTATAAATGATTTATTGAAAAAAAGAAAAAAGATGTGAGGCGACCCTGCATAAGTTAATGATACACATTACATGTTATATACATGTATAGATGTAATTTGTTTGGACGTTCATTGAAAAGAACATGCTCCCTTGTAGGTTTTTTAGGTACTTAAACTAAACCAAAAAGATAAAACAAATGTATGTGATCTGTTTTAAGGGGGTTTATTGACGAGATTTGTCATCCCAACCGTAACTCTTAAGCATCATGTGCAGTCTTTTAATGTTACTCTGGTTATGAGAGTTTAAGCAGTTAGATATTGGAAAACAGAATAATAAAGCCAAGTTGTCTTGATAAGGCTTACCTTGATTGGAGGGGGTCCAAGTGAAAAACCAATAAACAGTGTTACCATTACAAGGCAAAATACCGGATCGAACACCTTCCCCAAAGAACTGCAGGAACTTGGGTTCAAACCCATGACTCTCCTTGAAAAAAGCACAGCCCCTGATGGCATATCTTCCGGTAAAAGCTGGCTTCTCGAGTTGCAACCACTTTCCCACTACCGAGTTTACTCCATCACATCCAATTAACACCTTTCATACAACAAGACCATACTTAACTTGGCACCATCTAGGTATCTAGTTGTTTTTTCAAAAGCCACCAAACAGGTAGAACTGTGGAGATCACTTTCTTTGTAATATGATTGAAACTTTTAGGTGTGTATATATTTATATATATAAACATTCCTTATTGTGGGTTAATGGGTTGGGTGAGTGTACATTCAAATAAGCAGCAAAGCTTGCAATCAATACAAAAAAGTGATCAACCACTCTTTTGGCTTATTTTACTCGAGGAAAAGACATTATAGTGGAGCCAAAATCTGTGGTGACTTACTTTGGCCCTTAGAATGGTTCCATCATCAAGATGAACAAGCTTGAAAAACCCTGATTCCTCAATTGAGACCACCTTGGAGGAAAATCTGATAGTCCCACTTGGGAGTTCCTTTGACAGAGCTTCCAATAGGATCTTCCTCACTACACAGCGAACTTCATGATTTCCTCTGAAAAAGTGGATGTGATAATCCACTAAGTAATCAGGACAAGCTTAACATCTATATTCAACACATATACTATAGTTCTGCTTAGCAATTAGGAGCACATAAGTTGGCAATGAACAATTTCTATACAGTCAAGTAACTCTAATACCAAATGTTAAAACCACAGGTCCTAAACTCGTATTTAAAAACTCAAGTTATATGCTTTGACTAGTAAGAGAAAAAACATAAGCCATACACAGCAACATCTGACTCACTGTTTTCCTTTGGTCTCAAACGACATCTCCGAAGTCTGAACTCCTGAAATAGTAGAGGTGGTTGAAATCCTGTAACAAAAATCTCTTCCTCTGGTCAGTTAAACTTGTTCTTTACAGGATAAGCATGATAATCATAGGCCTAAAACATGGAACTAAAAGGACAGAAACAGAAGCTAAACTAAGCCATGAAGTTGTTTAGAGTAGTAAAATAAATGTGTTATTGTTTGGAGCAGTGAAATAAATATGTTATATTACCCAAAGAGCCGCTCATGTTGTTGGCGGAGGGAGTCGCCAATGCCAACCGCATCTAAGGCCTTCCAAGCATTAGTCCAAGTTATAAAAGCAAACCCGGTTGTCCTCAAACTATCTGAAGCTTCCAATACTAAGCTTCTAATGCCCACCCTAACATTTTCATTGACTCCATTAAAAATCACAGTTACTACAAGCCATTCCCAATGTATATTGAATACACAGTCATATCCAAACATATAGTCATATTTATACCACAAACACAAAATAATGCATATGAAAATAAAAGGGTCTACCGGTGAAGTCCTAGGGATGTTGTTAGGCCAGCAATCCCAGCTCCCACAATCACTATATCTTCCACCACTTCCATTTCTTTTTTCGTTTAGCTTTTTCCTTTCTTGGACCAGAATGGAAATATTTCAGTTGTGGGATAACCAAATTGAAAAGGGCATATTTATATAATTTTGGGGGGGTCGAGAAGAACAAATTGAAATTGGAATTGGAAAAGGTTGAAGATGAAAATGAAACATTAAGGACATTCAATGATGTATCAGAAATGATCTTGATAATGGGATAAAGATAACAACTGATGGACAAAATTTATAGGTATGTGACGGAAGCCAATACGTGTTGTGTAGTAGTTACAAATTTACAAAACAACAAAACGGCCATTTAGTTGATTTGTTTGCCCTTTTTTTTTATGGCGGCTCGAAGGCTAAATTTGAAGTAGGTCAGTTAAAAATTAAACTAAGAGAAAACGTGCTTAAAATACAATAAATAATGTTTCATTGTTAATTCTTTTCGTTATTTAAATGTATTATTACAACGAAACAGTGAAAGAGTTCGATGAATCTTTCTTTCTGCTTGCAAGTTGCAACAAAGTAGTGATATTTTGAAGGTTAAAAAAATTTAAAAGCTTTATGTCGTATTAATTTATTATCTATTTAATAATATATATATATATATATATATATATATATATATATATATTCGTATTCAATGCACCTAGTATGGGTGAAAGAATTCGATGGATCTTTCTATTTGCAATTAACAATGTAGTTATTTTAAGGTAAAAAAAAAAAATTTAAAACCAAAAGACAGTATTCAATGCAGCTTGTTAATTGTTTTTGTGTCATCTTCTTAGTAAGTACAATATATTATTTTGATTATTTTGATTGTTTGTTAGTTTACCAGTTACTCTTCTAATTAAGTCCAACCAAAATTATGCATGTCTTAATAACTTTTGTTTTTTCACTTAGCTTGAAATTTCGAGTAATATCTTGTATCTTTTCGCGCATCTATTGTCATTATTGAAGTGCGTCACTTAATTTTTTTCCGTTGTTTAATGGTAATTGTGTCGCTTACATTTATTGTCGTTTACACCTGTTGTCATTCCACACTGGAATTTTATTGTCATTTTCAGCGTTTCTGCGCTCGGTCTATTACTCACCTCTTTTTCTTTTCTTCTTTTTTTTTTTTTTTTTTCACTTTATTGTCGTTTCGTATTTTCAGTGTCGTTTTCCACGTTTATACTTTCCCAATTTTGTTCTTTGGGCTCTAAGAAATTTCATCTTCAAAAATACGTCTCCACCATAACCGATATAAAATTGTAATTCAAAAAATTAACTTCTCGTCCTTCACGTAAGCTGTTGGCGTTAACTTTAGCTAGTGTGCTAACAATTTACGCGTTACCATCACCGTCTCGATAGTTACGTGTGTTAAACGATAACCACTGATGTCTGAGTTCCACCCAACTAATTTTCTGCTTCTTATTATGAACATTATGATACAATCTAAAACGTCGTTTTCATATCAAATGTCCTCACTACTAAAATGTCGTTTCCACCCAACTAATAAAAGATGCATGATTATGATTAAGGTAGAGATTAAATTGGTGTAGAACCCATGCCAATTGCCAAGTAAGCTCTTTCCCTTGGCCAACCTCATATATAACACACCGATCGAACAGTATAGCGTGATTAGGTAAGTACCAAACTTTGTTTAAACAAAACTGTAACTAGCACCAAAATATTCGAAAGATGGTAAGGAGGCCGCCAACAACCTAGTCAAACGAGAGCAGCAATTATTCTACAAAGTACAAACAATATCCTAGAATTTAATTGCACTGGCCCCTCATCTGCAGCAAAACTTATCACTCTGATTTTCAATTGCCATCTGCAATTCGTGGCCAGAGGATGAAAATCCTTTTTGCTGAAGAAAATCGCTATAACGTAATCACCACTAAGTTTAGACCAGAGGAGATGACATGGCCGCTATCTGCTTTCGGGGAATTTATCTTCATAGTTCTGGGGTAACTGCATAGAATGATTGGAGCTCTTAATGAAAACGAAAACTTGGCAATTATAAAGCCAAAGCAACGCGTAAATACCATATAAGTTGCAGTTATCATCTTCCCGGCAAACCATCTCCCATGTAGAGCACGTTGTGCAGCCATTGCTGATTGCGTATTTTCAAATCTCAGATAGACAAAACCTGCACTGTTCCTGTTCATTGAAAAGAGAGCATCGAGAACTTACTTGAGCAATGACACACCACCCCCCCACCCCCCCAAACAAAAAAAAAAAGGAAAAAAGGGAAAATTTTCAAAAACTTACTTGTCTACGTGTATATGTTTCAAACTTCCAAACTTCGAACATTCTTCCCGTACATCTTCTTTGATATCCAAATCAAAATCTGGTTCCGTCTACCAAAAAGAAAATATTCATGAAACAAAACCAGTAACTGACACAGAACTGAAAGTACTCTTCAGATAGGTAGGCAATACCAACCTCAGTTGTAGGGTCAAACATATTTTTTAGCAGCAAACATTCACTTGGAACACCAATTGTATCTAAAGAAGGAACAGTGACAGCAGCAGCTTGAAGACCTCCAGGAGCAGGAATAGGAGCTAAGGGAGTAGCAAGCGGAGAAGCCACTGGAGTAGCTCCCAGAATTGGTGGTGTTGGTAGAATAAAACCACTGCTATTGACAGCAGGAGTGCCTAGGGAACCAGTAATACTGCACCCAATTGAAATGTCAGCTCAACTAATCAACAATCACAGCGAAAACATGTAAGATCAAACAACAAATACAAACCTTGTTGCAGTGCCACTCCGATCCAATTTCTGCATGAGCAGCGCTCGAGAACGTGCATTCAGTGCCTGAAAATTATGTACGTCAGCTGCTTTTAGTTGAGCCAAAAACCTTATTTTTTTCAGTTAGGGAACATTTTCTAACAAGGGTAGCAACAGGAATAAAAATGTTTTGTTTTTGTCTACTTTTTTGTAAGTGTGTTTAGAAACCTGCAAGGCACAGATACTGACTGAAATATGTTTTTAATTGAATTAAGTAAACAAAGAAAAATCTCCCTACCAAGCCACTGCCGTCGTCATCGTCAAAATCCCCAGTGTTCCCTCCAACATCTTGTATTCCAGCTTGATCAGTAACAGCTGACACCTAAAAAGAAAATGAAAATGATAAACCAAAAAAAAAAAAAAAAAAGGAAAACAAAAGAAAGAATTTCAGGCAGACACACCCAGATCTATTTGTGAGAAGTAAAGAAAGATTTCTTTGTTAGAAAAGATGCTTAGAGGAGTGAATGACACAAGCATACAACATTTAAGCACCATAGCAATATACAAGAATAACAACACCCAGTAGATTCAGTACCATATGTAGGGACCACATGAATAGACGTGGAGAATGAAAGCTTTCAAAATTTGTTTGATAACAACATTAGTTAACCCAATAAATCTTTGGGCAATGCCTGCTAAAAAAGATCTAAATATTTCAAAACTTAGAAAAAGGCATGTAAAAAGAATATGAAATATCCAGAAATACCAAACAGTGAAAATTGAACGCAACAAAAAGTATTAATTTATTGCAATAAATTGAAAATGTAGGAGAAACCCCCAAAACAAGGTGTATATTCAGAAAAAGATTTTAAGTATCAAAATACGCAGAGTTACCTTAATGGTTCGACCACCAATCTCCAGTTGTCCATTCAAACTCAGCGAATTTCTTGCATCTTCAAGACGTGAAAACTGCAGAATGAAATTCGTTAATCCACTGACAAATTCGAAAGGAATCTATTAAGCATACTTGGCAACTTGATGCGCCCACAGGTAAAGAACATTGTGTTTATTTAATATGAACAGCAAGAAACAGCATCTTATCTTGTATGTGAAAAAGAAAATTGCCATTGATGTGCCATCTGTTCAGTCAGTTCATCGAAATCTTAGTCTTTTCTTCTTATATTCCTTTAATTTTTATAATTTTTTTCCCATAAGCTTATGAGATAAGGTAACTTGTAGCTTAGCAATTACATATGTGATGGTGGAACATTCAGATTGAGAGAGAACAAATTTATAAGAATACATGAAAATAAATAAATTAACTGAAAATCCCCATACACAGGCAGCTAAGTTACAAGGATAGAAACTTCGGATCACACATACCTGGACAAATCCAAAACCTTTGCAATGCCCAGTTTCATCAACAGGCAACTGTACGAGTTCAACAGGACCAAATGCCCCAAAAACCTGAATATAATACAGAGATAAAATATCAATACATTGGCACACGTATTTCTAGATACAGAATGCATATTTAAAGTTTATACTTCCCATGCTTGTTTCTTTTATGGATACAATTACAGTTCCTACGCACCGAGTAAAGACAGAAACTTACCTGACGAAGATCTTCTTCTTTTATGTTTGCATGTAGATTGCCAACATAAAGCCTCCTAGCACCTCCAGAGTACGGACCTATAAGCCCACCTGGTCCAGCAGCCACAGTTGCAGTTGACTGAACTAAATTCTTTTCAGCTTCTGATGGCTTAACCATTACCGGTTGACCTAGAAGAGGCTGACCAGATAGGGCAATCGCCATAGGCACTGACATCACATCATAGAACTCGATATACCTACAAAAAGAAAATGAATTTAGGTTCCCAAAATAGTCACAGATTGAACATAAGAAAACACTTTAAAATGAAAATATTTATACCCATTGTTGACTACTTGATCACTATTTGTGCCATTAATCCCACTTCCAAATTAACCACAAATTTAAACTTATGGACAATTAATCACCTACATAAGAAACCTACCCAGGTCATGCTCACCAAAGAAACAAAAAAAGAGATACCGAAAAGCAGATCAGTTAATATTGATAAGTTAAAAAAGAAATATAGAAAAGCAGATCAGTTAATATTGATGAGTTAAAAACTATCTTATAAGGTTTATGATTAAATAAATATACAAAGGTACAAGCAGATTAGTTAGGGAAACCTACCCAACTCCCTTGGAACGTCTTGAATTACGGTCCATGATGAGACGTACATCTCGAACCTGGGGAAAAAAAGAAGTATTACATTGTTACAAGATGGAAAATCACTGTGGCAGTCTCCTGAAAAATTCTAATAAAATCAACAGAAAAGCTACAAACATTTAGGGATGTTTTTCTTCTTTTTTCCTTTTCTGGGAAGAAATCACAAGACTGTTACTACATCTAGGACATGAGATACAATCAAAACAGAAACTACCAGTTAATTAGCACCATTTTGTTTCAAGCAATTTTGCAGCATTCATAGCAAAGAAAAAAGTCATTTTGTAGTTCTTTATTGTTCCTTTTTTATTTTGTTATCATAGTTTTAAAAGGCGTTTGAGCTTCAAACCTTGAGGCGCACCTCGAGGCGAGGCGTTCAAAAAATAGCCTATGAGGCTACACTTCACTAAGACACGATGAGGCTTAAGCATCATCCATTGAGGTGTAAGCTTCTGAGTCGCATGAGGCTTAAGCCTCATATAATCAGCCCCAGTTTAGGATTTTTAAATGAAGTTGGGCCCTTTTTTTTTGCCCAACAGACATACTACTTCATTTTAATACTTTTCTTTTCCATTTTATTAATTGCTATTACTATTATTACTTTTTAGCTCTCGATTTATTTTGCAGTTCAATTTAACTAGACTTAAACTTTTAAACTAGGCCCCCAAGTACTATTACGCCAAAAAAGACCTAGTTTTAAATAATATTGTCTTTTTGAGTTACTTATCATATTCTATTAATTACAAGATAAGAATGAATAAAATGCTAACCTTGCCAGNGAGTTACATCATGCATAAAAGTGCAGAGAATTGAAAATTTGAGATCAAGAGCAAGCAAAGTCTAAAGCATTTGCGAGAGACTGGTTACCTGATAAGCAAATACTGTCCTTTGATCTCGCTCTGGGTCAACCTCTGGTTCTACCACTTCCTCTTTTTTATCTTTATATCTTCTGCAACAAAAAGAGAGAGAAAATTGAACTGAAATTCATGTGTTGCCAATATATTTCTTATCTAATTCTTCCAAAGAATGAACAAGGAAACACAGAACATTTAAAGACAATGAACAGCATGGTTTTGATCCTAACATGATTAGCAATTTCAACGTGCAAAAGAGTCCTTAATTAGGAAAATGGAGAGGAAAAAGAAATTTCAAAGTGGCATAAAAACTTTCTCCTCTCTCATGAAGATCGAAGCCATGTAAATAGTCCTGCAGAGAACTGCTTAAAGTTAACACGAGGGCAAACAATACATGCAGATTATAAAACAAGAGACCTCAAGGTCTTGAAATTTGATAACAACCAACCTGCAGAAAAATATGGCAATTAAGAAAATGGGTTATTGACACCTAGAAAGTCATTTAAATAATCCAACTCCAAGCAACAAATTGACAGATTATCTAGCTTGTGCAAGCTACACTACAAATGGAAAAAGCATCACAGTGTCTTGTACCTTCTACAAAAAACACAATCTTAAAGGTAAACAGCACCACAGTGTTGTATGGATTGAGTGCCAAAGGACCTAGTAGCAAATAATTGGAACCTGTTAAACGTTTGAATTCCAGAAAAAGAATCACAAGCATATAGAACAATACTGAGACCCTAGGACTTGAGAAGACAGTCAATTTCTCCAAACAAGATCACATTGATGCAATACCACAATGCAGCAGAATAATAGGTTGTACAATGAAGGATAGGTGCAATCTCTTAGATGATCTTTATGATTGCAACCTGCCACGGACATGAGTTGAAAAAAGATGAAGTTCATAGATAAAAGGATGCTAGGAGCATATTCAGGTAAAGAAAAATAAAAAAGCCCATCCAGATGTAATGACTAAAAAAAATGTGGGGTCCTCTGAAAGTTGCAACCTTGGCTCAAATGCAATAAAATGCATGGCTAACTAGGCTTTGAAAAGATAATAACTGGAGAAACTGTGGCCTCCCCTAACCTTATATTAAGGCAGAAAACTGGTTATAATTATTATAGTTTAATATAAACTGTAAAATAAGGCCAATCTCGAATACTGTTTTCCCACAAGCACCGGAAGATGAAGTGCTTCTCTTAAGCAAAGCCCATCACTCCCTCACCATCATTTCTGCAACAGAATAAATATAATTAAGCAACTGAGGTCAAAGGTGGGGGATAACGAAAATCACAACATGACATCACCACTGGTCTCCAACACAGAACCCTCAATCTTTCGTTGCAAGATTTTAAACTAGATTCCAGAAAGTTTAGGAAGAAACATTAAGACCCACGACCTGAGTTCCTGTGCCTGGCCCAAATGCCAGAAGGACCATCTGAAGACTGCTCTAGCGTATCTGCGAGTTCCCAGAATCTATTCTTTATCAATATTCAGAATTTGGCTATCAAATAGTAGAATTGAAGTAACTAATGAGCCTTAAGATAGCCTATGGAGAATGTTAATTAGAATAAAGTATAAAACTCGTTAACCAAGCGAGAGTTATACTCATGACGGAAAAACTCATGACGGAAAAAGGAAATTACAAGACACTTTTTTTCAAAATAGATATGCTTCCACGTGCAATATAATACCTGGTTCAACTAGAGCTCGCAAACAATCAAAGAAAACAAACAGGAAAAGTTGTTTCTGGAAGTAAGAGGAGAAAATATCCGGGCATCAAGTGAGTTCACTCGAACCAATACAAAATAGTTACACAATGACCAAATTTTAGCATGTATATTTTGGTTCATCAACGTAATTCCAAAATTATCAACAGGGTTCTAAAAAGCATGTGAAAACAGCTCACTAGCTTTGCTGTAAGTCTGTAAGAAACAAATATCCCATCTTAACTTCTAGGATAGAGAAGTAGTAGAAGTCTGAAAGTATCTCAAGAGAAAATTGTTGACTTCCAGGATAGAGGAGAGAATATCTGAAAGTATCTCAAAAGAGAGACAAATAGTCAGACAAAGCCAGAGAGAAGGCATTTTCCCTATTACACATATATTACCTTGATACCCACTTAAGAAATATCTCGAAATTCAATTCAGTACCAGAGGAAAAAAAATATCCATAGCATCTAACCACCACCACCCACCTACCTACCCTCCGAGGCAAGACCAGTGCCAAGCATAACCACCAGACCACCCAAAAATGTAGCAATATAACATGTAAGCTCCCTCCCAAAAGTAGTGCCAATAAGAAAAGGAACATTTGATTTATCATGGCTGCCGCAGAAAGGGTAACATTTTTTGCTTAACCATGAACAACCAAGCGACTCAAAGATATTAAACTGAATGCACGACCATGGCAAAGGGAAGCAAAGAAGATGATGTCAAAGAAACAACGAAGGACACTATCCCAGAGAATTCGCTAAATGAAGTTCTAACAGAAAATTCAATTATTTGAGAAAATAAAATATAAACATGTCACTTCAGAAGAAGAGAGTGGAGAAATTAAAAAAAAAACAAGTGTAAAGATGGCCAAGAAAGTACTTAATGAGACCTTGATCATCATTGTCAAATGTCAACTAAAGAGCATAATTAATCAATGTCTAAACCAATGAACAGAGATGTATGATTATTACTCCATTTAATGCAATCTTAAGACTTATGCAACTGACAGCTTGCTCATTCTCGCACATTAAAGTAATAATTGCAAAGAAGTGCATAATTTCCAAGGTCAAGAAATTGGCTGTTGTTAAATGCTAATTACATTGATTAAATAAAGGTTCACAAGCATCTGACAATGCAATGACAAATAATCCCAAAATTTCTACAGAATCATTTCAATAGCTATGGAGATTATGAATAGAACAATAAAGTATACCTGCTTTCTCTTTCCCGTTCCCGCACCTCCCTCTCCCTATCTCTTTCTCGATGTTCCCTATCAACACTCCGCTCCATTTCATCCCGATCACTTCGATGCCTTTCTGAATGACTCCGGCTTCGACGTGACCTCTCTCTCTCCTTATCCTTGTCCCTTTCTCTGTCACCTTCGCGATCACGCTCTCTCCTCTCTCTGTCTCTCTCCTTCCCATTCCTTTCTTCCTTATTCTTATCTTTATCTTCCCTTTCTTTGAGTTCCCGACTACTCCTGGGGCGATCCCTTTCTCCATCTCTGGACCGTGAACGGTTACGAGATAAGCCCCTTTCTTTATGCCGGTCATGGTCACGAGATTCTTCACCAGATTTTGAACGCCTTGAGCGATGCTCCCTATCATCATCCTTATCGTCACTTCTACGCTTCGAACTTCGATTGCGATCTTTATCAGCAGATTTCACAAGTTCCTCACCACCATTGGCAGTTTCCTTAGAATCCTTAAGGGGTTCAGGATGTTCAACAGTTTTCTCCAGATAGTCATACTCGTCAAAATCCATAGAAGCCTATTCTACCAAAACAATGTCGCGACAAAACTCACGGGAAATCTTAATAGCTGGGCTAAATATCTGCAACAAAAACATAAATATTAAAAAATAAATTCCAAAAAAAAAAAAACCCTAGCATTCCTGGTAAACTAGGATAAATACCACGAAGCACCCAGTTCAAGAAATTGATATTATTTTATTTCCCCTTAAAAAAAAATTGGAAACCCAAATTTCAAACAAGTTAAAAAGAGAACTAACCCCTAAGCGAGTATACAACATGAATTCAAATGCAGGTACCAAATCCAACCCATATCTAGTTCAATTTCATAAGTTTTCTTTTTTGATATCTGGTTGAATTTAACTATGAGTGACTAAACGAGGCGAGTGGGTTTAAGCGAGATACTGGAAATTTACCTTAGAAGAAGTGAATAGGCGAGGGAGAAGAAATGTGTAGAGCTAAATCCTCAAGCTCAGAGAGAGCTTAAAGACTAATACAGATTACTACACGGTGCTTTGCCTTTGCGTTTCTCGCTCTCCACTCCCGCTACTCTCTAGGGCACATGGCTCAGATTAGAAAGCCTCGACTTTGGGTTGGGCGGCCCCTTTTCATATGATAATGCTGGATCAGGTTGAGTGGGCCGGGTTGTCCAAATCGGGTCGGAGTCTGGATACGGTCTTTATTTTATTTTATTTTCATCACTTTTTTTTTTTTTCCTCTCTTGTAAATTGAATGCATCAAGAGTCAAGACTGACAATTTCCTAATTTTGCTATATCATAACTAAAAGATTACAAATTAAAAATATATTCTTTTATAAAGCAACGGCTAGGAAGTAGTAAAGTTGTTTACTTGTCTTTACAAATAAATGAATAAAAAATAGTTGCGGGAGCACAAGTTCGGAAAATGTTGGAAATAGAAGAACGTAAAAAAGAGAACTTGTGGTTCTAAGGGTGGGACTAGCATGCAAAAATTTTATATTAGAGAAATAACAAGGAAAGCATGTACGAGAAAGGCAAGAGAAATCGTGATATAATGATCAATGGCCTCATCTAATAATTAGAACATTTATTAATCACCATAATGTTGGTCCCAGAGCGATAGGACACAATAAATATGTAGGACTACGTCTACTATGAAAATTTTGTTCACCCTGTCAAAAATAAGGCAATACATATTTGAAAGAGAACAAAACTGTCTCGGAGTCGTCTCAGATGATGGGGCAAAGGCAAACACCCCTAAGCATCAGCAGTCATTTGTGAAACAATGGTCACAAAATCTATCTATTTTTTATCTGATATATCCTATTTGGGAGTACATTTTGGCTCTCTGCTGAACATCCCCCATCCACCCTGTCTATGCGTATCACTAGGGGGTTGCCTTCCTTCAAATTTTGAACTGGGAAAGTTCTGATTTGAAGCAAGACCGCCTCTCGTAGGACTCCTCCCAGAGTAGCGGTTTTCCTCCCTATTCCCGCCAGTGTTTGCTTGTACACCATGATTCCCCGGAGCATTAGCTTTGGAATCACTAAAAATGCCATAACCTGGTCTAGGACTAAATGGTTCTCGCCTGGTTGCTTCATTTGGAGGAGGTCTACGGTTTCTAAATCCTGGAACACTGGTTACAGCGTCCTTGCTTTCCCTGGTTTGCTGAGAGAAATTTGTGTCACTTGGCGGTTGTCTGCCTTGATTTGAAAAGTGATCCAACCTGGTTGAGTGTCTCATACCCGGATTCCCACTATCCATTCCTTGCGTCGGTGAAAATTGATTCCTAGCCCCACCCTTCCGATACCTATTTTCAGTGATATCAGAAGTCTCTGATGATCTTATAGAATCATGGAAAGAATGCTGTTTGTCTGAACCATGAAAATCTGAATTGGAGGAGCCCATTGAAGATGATCTAGATTGGCCAACCTCAGCAAAAAAGCTCTCATCATTGGTTTCCAAAGCAGAGTCTACAGCATTTACATCATCAATAGCAATGCGAGAATCAGAAGCAGGAGTCAAACCATCCTCTTGAGCTTCAGAGCTTGCTTCCTCTAGAGCCTTAATTTTTTTTCCACCACCTTTCTTTGTTGAACCGAACTTAGCATGCCTCACTATGACATATGCACCATCTTTCCCCAATAATGGTCCACTCTCAACAACAGCTATATCTTCAATCTACAAATCATTGTTCCAATAAAACATTCAAAAAAAATGTACACGGAAAAAAAAATATACTAAAACTAGGGACATATTCAAATAAGCAAATTTAGAGGATGTGATATACCAAGGCAGACAGACGAGATAATACTCCTAATAAGTCCTGATCTGCGGAACCCCTCGCATTACACTGTTCAAGAAAAAAAATCGAAACTATTGGAAGAATTTCCCTATTATATCATGTGGAATTCCATCTTCTGAAACACACCTTTGAAATAAATAAAAGAACATTAGACAGCAGAAATAAATATCAGCTTCTTCAAAACTATTGTTTTCCCCCAAAACGAACCAAGCATATATTTATAAAAGTTCAAAATTCAAATCAAGGTATCGTGAGAGCTAGAAAGCCGCCAAGTGTTTTGTCAAGAGAGAATGTAAAAACCATACACTTCATCAAATAACTAAAAGTAGTTACCATAAACTTCTATAATCTCAATCTCAAAACCATACCACTCTAATCTTCAACTTACGGTGAACTTGAGCTACTTTATTTAACTACGTGTAAATTAAAAAAAATTAACAACTGTACAAGAAAATATGAAATAGCAGCTAAGCCCTTATTCCACCTGCTACATCATGCCACTGTCTTGCGCAACATGGGCATACCGTATATATATAATAAGTAACATCTACAATACAAATCATTCCATTTCCTAAAAAAATGGTGAAAGAAAATACCTTCACTCGATAACCCTCCTCCATTAATCTCTTCACACTATCTGCTTTCATCTGAAGGTCCTTGTGTTCCTGAATCAAATAGGCTTTAAGATGCATCAACAATTCAACAAGCTGTGCAAGGTAACTTGACTAAGAACAGAGCATGAAAAGAAATAACTCACAGTTTTCCCAGAAAACCTAACTTCTTTAGAACTTCCAGTTCGCAAAGTCACCTCGGGCTGCGTACAAGCTAAAGCTATTAAAATATCATATGGCTTTGCAAAAGAAATTTTTAAGGGTAATACAACTAGAAACAACCAAATAGAACAACTATATTTATGAATCTGATCCATCTGTCAACCTTGCCAAGCTTAAAAATGCTAGACAATGCCGTAACAGCTCATGCAATTTGTATCTGATTAATGCATATGAAAGCTTTTCTCCCTTTTCCAAAAGCATAATCGTTTCTTTCCAAAAAGAGGTAAAAGCCACCACTTAGTCCACATCGTAGCATACCTTGCTTTTGGCACGATCCTTATCCCTTAGCTGTTTCTGGTATTGCTCTTTATGGAAGTCCATTATTTTACAGACAGGCGGATCAGTGCTCGCTTGGATCTGTAAAATCAAAGAGAACAAATTTATTCGATACCTCACAGTACTTCGTTTCTTACTCAATTCACACTAATTGTAAGTAAACAATTATATATATATATATATACCTCAACTAAATCAAGGTCGAGTCTCCTAGCACGTTCCAGAGCTTCATGCCTCGAAACAATTGAATGTTCTGCGCATTAAACCCAAAAAAGGAAAATAATAATAATAATAAATATATATATATATATATATATATATATATATATATATATATACAAATCAGAATATGCTAGCAACTCATAGATTTTCAGTCAAATAGAGATTACCGTACCTTTATCCATTACAAGCCTAACAACATGAGCTGTAATTTTCTCGTTCAGTCGAGGTCCGGTCGTCTTCTTATCCTCCTTACTCGGTTTGTTTTGAAACTACACGTTATCAACATCAAAAAATAAAAATAAATAAATAAATAAAGCCAATACTACCCAAATCACCTCCCAATTCATCCCATAAAGCAAAACCTCAAAATCTTAACAATTCAATCCAAATTACACATTACCCAACAAATCAATTTCAAAACAAAACCGAAATAATCTACAAACCAAGCTAACACTTCGCTCAATTCAATCAAGCCGTCGAGGAAAAAAAAAAATACTAGACCAACCTAAAACCAAGATCAGTATAGCTACCTAGAATCCAATTCTAGAAAACCCGAACTCAAAAACCATTACCTGAACCGGAGCAGCGAAAAACCTGACATTACTGCAAAAATCAGTGCGTCCTTTATGAATGAAGATCGAATACGAGTTCTGTTTGAGACATGATTTGGTATATGAAGCATAATGAATGATCTTGAACTGGCTTGAGAATCCGTTTAGCTTAGATTTCCCGATTCTAAGCCAAAATGCCATCTTTTTCTAACCCTAGATATCGAAATTTCGGCATAGAATCGGAGATTGAACCAGAGCCAGGAGGAACCTATACACACTACTCACACGGGGGTTTTCAGTTGGGGTTTCTGGTCTCGGCGCTGAGAGTCTGGCTGACCCCTAAAATCCAAAATTTTAGGCCTCATGCTGAAGTTTAAGGCCCAATTCAACGTGTTGGGCCTATCATAGTCCAGGAAATGAACAAATGACATGGATGAGACCAATTTGGCCGAAAACGACTTTTTTGAGCATCTTTCTGAACAAAACACTTTTAGAAGTGTCGAGAAATTATTGCCCATAGGTTAAAAGCTTCTTATTTATAAAAAAAATTAGTATTTAGGATTTTTAATGGTCAATAAGTCTTCGATTATAGGTCAAACATCCTTAATATTCTTAAACATATTTTTTTTTTGAAAAAATACACAAAAAAAAGTCATTTTGGCCCAAACTAGTCCTATCCATGTCCTGGCATAAAATTAACCTGGAAAATAAATTTATGTTCAATACCCAGTTTTGTGCCTAATATTTCAAAAATATCCTTTATATTTTTGTTCAAAAAAACCCATTTTTATGTATATGTTTCATGTGTAAAATATTTGTAGTGTATATGTATGATGTAAATTTGTATGTAAATTTATACGTATGATTTACATTTAAAGTATAAAGTTATAGCTATGATATATATTTTGAAATGTATATAGATTTTTAAGTATAATTTGTAGGTACAATACATTTTATTTATAAAATACATGCGGTATATTTTTCTACAAAAATAGATTAAAAAAAAATAAGTTCATTAAGAATTAAGGAATAATAATGAGAAATAGAATGAAAATAAGACGACACAAACTTAAATGAGAAGACCTTAGTTAGGAAAAATCGCTAGCAAATGAAAAAAATCTTTACTATTTCAAATAATTGAGTACAAAAAATTAAATTTTACTCGGCCTAAATAAAATATATAAAATCTCAAAATCTTAAAATATATATATATATATATATATATATATATATATATATATGAGAACAATACATGTACTTAAAAAATCATGCCAATAAAACAGATGGTCGTCATGTTTATAGAGTTAGGCATTTGGTGACCACAAACTACAATTAGTGTTGATTGAGATATAACATGAGGACACTCGTATCTATATTATATTTCCAAATTTATAATTGCAAACTTTACAGCAACAACTCTTTCTCTTTCAAAAAAACAATTACAAATTACTGGAATATTGATTTCCTTCTTCGTTGACAAAATAAACCACGCTTGTTTTCTTGTCCCGTTACACACATTTTTTTCTCTTTTCCGTTTTAAATTACGATGTGTCACTATATACACGTGGGATTGGAGCAAGACACGCATTGTCAAGCAAAAAACATACAAATCTTAAAAAGTTGGCCACTATCTCTAAGTCCATTAGGAGAAAAACAAATCTTTAAAAAAAAATAATTAATCTGATTGGAAAAAACAGGGTTAAAAGCAGTACTGTTGCCCCTAAATTTCACCATCTGTTTTTTTTTTTTTTTTTTCCCTTTTGAAAGGAATTTCACCATATGTTTTACTCTGCCTTGTATTATAAAATGCACTGCTAAGTGCTAACATTCTCATACTTGTATAGAGACGGTGTCTCACATATTACACTCGTTTTTACAGTTAGATTAGAAAAAGCAACTCGTTTTAATTTCTTTTTATTTTTTTTTTAGGCACGATTATAGGGCTGCCCTTACGTAAGGACACCATCCAATGCTCATCAATTGATCTGATAGGAAACTAGGCCCACAGTTCTAAAAGACTAATATAGGCGTACTTGTACTTGATATCACCCATTTACTTAAAGATAAGGGTGACACTTACTTTTAATCCGTGAATTTTAAGAATAATCTCATTTTTACCTTTAACTTTTTTAAATAGCTCATTGGATAATTTTGATCTATTAACATGTCTCATTTACAAATGGACAGAAAAATTCTCAATTTTAGCCTTTGAATTATTATAAAATCTTATTTAGTTCTCAAATTTTAAAATATTCATATCTTAGCACCAAATCTGTGTCTTATTTTCATCTCTATGGTCTTTTTATTATTAAAAACAAACAAAAAAATATGTATCATTCACATGAGCTTTTATTAACAAATATATTTTTAAGTAATTTGGAAGACAAAAAATGAGGTAATAGAAAAATTGTATTTTATTTAAAAAAACTATCTTGATACAAAAATTAATGATCCTATTGCAGTCATGATTTAATTTTAAAATTTTTGTGATCTTCTTTAGATTCATCGTATTAGGTGAGTGTTACATTTTAAAAAAAAACAGGGTTTAATTAATTATATCCACTTATTATAAATTAAAAGAAAATATTAATACTACCCACCTTATTAGGGATAATAAATTTTCATGCCTATTTTCGATTTGACTCGAATCTAAGACCGAAATCCTAAATAATGGGTGTTTTTACCACTTGAATTAACTTACTTCGTCTAGGTGAGTGTTATATTAAATTTAAATATAACAATAATATACTATATTTTCAAGTTTTTGTCACAAAATTCCCGAGTTATCTTATATTTTTTTTAAAAAAAATTGATTTGAATATTAAAAATAACTAAATCATAATTATAAAGGAATCGCTACTTTGTGTATTGAAATAAATCTTTTACTTTTTTTATATATATTAAGCAAAAAAGTTTTACTACTTCACTTTTGTCTAGAAAATTGCTTAAAATATTTTTAGTAAAAACCTCGTACGAGCTACACATGATTTTTTTTGTTTGTTTAATATTTTAATGGATATGGTGTTAAGATACGAATGTTGTAAAGTTTGAAGGTAAAATAAGATTTTATAATAATTTGAGACAGTTAATAAATCGGGGTCTTGCCAGGACCAAAATAAGATTATGTGCTAAACATAAGCTTTACCCTAAAAATAATAAAAACGAAAAGAAAAAAAAGAGAAAAGAAATAGAAGAAACCTCAACAGGTGAGCGTCTCCCTTCCTCCATCCGATTCTTCTTTCTCCTTCTCTCTATTCATGGTGTGTTTGACTTGTATCAATATTTAACAAAAACTTGAAAAGGGAAAATTTTGGCTCTCTAAACGATCTATGTTGTTTTATGAGATATAAAATCCATGTATCTTTTCTTGTTATTCTTTGAATGATATTTCTAATGGCCGGATTAAAATCCAAGGAGAAAAAATTGGATTAATTAAAGTTCCAAACACACAAATATGCAGAGATGAAGCTTACAAATTTATGTTTTGATAGCTTAAAGCACCATCTCTTGGAAAATAGCTTATTCCATTAGTTCTAAAGCATCAAACAATCGAAAGTTTATTTAATCGGGTATCTACGCACGTGCCATGCAGGGGATCTCTCCAACCCATTTGCTCTCTATTTCGATTTCTTATGAAAGTTAAAAAAGCCTCACATTTTTCAGACCCATTACTCATCAATAAGTCATAAGTCTCTTCGTCCTTAGAATCGGAGCCACCTCTTGTTTCTTGTTTTCCGGGTTGAATTGTCCTTAAAATCGTGATCTCTTGCCGGAACTTAGTTTCTTTTTTTTTTTCTCATATAATATTATTTGCAATATAGGACATGAATGAAAAAAGAAAGAAAGAAAGAAAGAAATTATGTATCAGATAATGAATCAATCAGACAAAAAACCAGAACGATGCCATCTCAGTCGTACCGGAGAAGCTCATGGCCGACGACGAAGCTCAGGACGACAACGGATTTAGCAACTGGGGCTAATATTAAGCGAGAAGAGCTCCGTTCGATAACGATCGAAGCGGCTGAGGCGAAAAGAAGAAGAAGAAGAAGAATAATAATACAAGAAGAACGATTTGAAGAGAGATAGAGTTAGGGAAAGAGTTTAGTGTGGTGGAGGTGCATAAAATATCATATAGAATAAGCTTTTCAAAATGACTAGATCTAATCCAATGGCTCAACATTGAGAGCCTTAGCTAGGGCGAAAACAAGGGTGCCTTACTATATACACGCCTTTATTTATTTTTATTTAGGCAACGGCTATAATCGGGCTACTCTAATATGACCTTATATAAGGTCATTTGATATTAAACGTCTGATTATAAATAGAAGGTTCAGATGGAATAATGATAGCTGTGCTCAATTGTACTTCATTGCATAGGATTTAAGCTACAGTTCTGTGGTCTAAAATCTATATAATGGTCAATGCCAAAAAGAGAAAGTTAGCAACTGAGTTGAACGCATCAGGTTATATGTGAATTTTTTTGATCGAAGTGCAACCTCCTTCGAATGAGTTAAGTGCGACCTCCTCCGAATGAGTTAAGTGCGACAAGTATGAAAAGAAAACTAGATCAAATTTCGTCAAAAAGGTAATCTACAAAGAAAGAGAAACAAGCTTCTGAATGGAGATCGACCAATCATTCCATTTAAGTTATTTCCCAATTATATTGTTATTCAAATTATATTTCCTGATTACATACTTATCCGTTTTTACAATTGTGAAACATTGAGCCACCCTCACCTCTATGAAAGGAGCTCAATATTGTTATAAAAAAGAGTCGGCTACATTCTGTTATCTCTCTATATATATCTCTCTATCTCTCTCTCTCTCTCTCTCTCTCTCTCTCTCTCTCGATTCTCACCTTGAGACTTAGAAAAATTCTTGTAATTTCTAGAAAATAGTGAAGTACAGTGGACGTAAGCTCATCTTTTTTGAGGCTAAACCACTGTAAAATTCTTGTTTTTTTATTTGCTTTTATTTATCAAACCTTTTCACACACAAATCATATCTTGCAATTTCCTAAATTCGTTGTTGACAAAACTTCCGTCAATAATTGACGCAAGAAGAAAGGCTATTCCAACAAAAAGTTTGTCAATTTCGCTTCTTCAACAATGACAAACACTAGAAATACTACCAGAAACATCGGAACTAGCCAAAGCCAACCCCAAAGTACTGCTGCTACACAGGTCGATCCTGTTCAGGATCAGCATACCGTGACAGCACTAAAAAATATTGTCCAGAGACAAGATCGCATGGAGGATGCACTGGTGAACCTTCAGCAAATCACTAATCAGATTAATAATTCTCTACGACAACTTGTCGAGGGACAGATGGTGACTCCACCATAACACGAACGTCCCAGAGATCGTCCTGCTCAACGACCTGAGAGAGGAATTCAGATCCTAGAGACAGGAAACCGTGACTAGCCCAGAGCTCAGCAGGAGCGTCATGAAGATTGCACCTCCAAGGGAAAAGGCAAGGTCACAGACTTGCCTCAGAAATCTGGTACTGAGAGTTCGAGCACTGATCGTGATCATAGATAACCTTCTCAGAGAGCAACCGTCAATCGTGATTGTCTAAGTAACGAGTAAAAACGTCAATCGAGGGGCATATTTAAAAGGATTAGTAGGAAGTCGAGACAGAATCCTGCAGACCTAAGACAATATCTAGAACAGCGACGTAGTCATGAGCGATCCACTTCACGTCATGACGACCGAAGTCGATCTCGTCGCACTATTACATTGGAATCTTCATAAAGATCGTAGCAAATCCTGCCTGACCAATCTGTCTTATATCGTGATGACGACCAAAGGCCACCATTGCCACCATTAAGAGATAATGTTCTTCCTCTGAACGTCGATGTTCATAATTTAAGGATCGCATTAGATGCACTTGCTGGCTGGGACGATAAGCTCGTTGATAGGTATCGTCAATTGCCATTCAACGTGAAAGTCCGAGCTGCTGCCTTACTTGCTGGATTAAAATTCCCCACCATAAATACTTTTGATGGGAAAACTGATCCACAGGATCATATAGATCACTTTAGCAACTTGATGGAACTCCATCGTGTCGATGATCTCGCACGTTACAGATGTTTTGCTGTAACTCTCACAAGAGTAGCAAAGAAGTGGTTTCGAGGACTAAAGTGTGGTTCAATCTTGTCCTAGCAATAACTTCAGACTGCGTTCTTGAGGCAATTCTAGGCTGTGAAGAATTTTACTATTCCACTTGTCAGTCTGTCTGCTATTTGGCAAGGTCTGGAGGAAACTTTACGATCTTACCTCAACCGCTTTACCTCAGAGTTGGCAAAAGTCAACAACCCACCTGAAGAGGGAGTTTTAACTCTAATAATAGTCGGGGTGTGACCAGAGACTAAATTCTAGGAAGAGTTACTAGAACAAGAATGTAGAACCCTTGAAGACTTCTATCAAAGAGTTGGTCGGCATCTGAGGGTGGAATCTTCACGCGAGAATCTTCATAAGACGAAGAAGGAAAGAGGAAAAGATGCTGCTAAAGATGCGACTGCGACCAACAGTAATAATAACAAGAAGTCAAACAAAAGGTATAACGAACAATCAATTGAGAAATAGCCCAAACAAAAAAGCAGGAGATTCCAAAAGCTCCCATGAGATTCAACAATTATACTGAACTGAACGCATCCATAGATCATATCTATGCGGTCACAAATTAGCAGGAGCGATATCGTCAACCAGAATTAATAAAACGGGATAGAGCGACGCGTGATCCCAACAAGTTCTGTCGATATCACAATGATATTGGACATGATACCAATAACTATTATGCCTTGAAGGATGAAATCGAAAGATTAATTAAAGAAGGGCGGCTACGGCAATACACCAAGCAGAACAATGAAAGATGAGAAGAAAACTAACAGCAACTTCTAGAAATTCAACGCGAAGTGCGAACTATTTTTTGAGGACCATATGTTGGTAGAGATTCGAAGAGAACGCAAGATATGTATGCACGATAAGCTCGACAGCAGCCATTGACCAATATCATGCACCTTGAGCAACGACCACAAAGCTTCAACGAGTACCGGATATAGATATTATCTTCATAGAGCAGGATGCGAGGGAGGTCCATTACCTGCATAATGATGCATTGGTTATAATGATCAGCTGTGGAAACACGCAGAGCGAGTATTAGTCGATAATGAAAGTATTGTCGACATCCTGTACTATGACGCCTTTAAGAAGATGGGGTTAAGTAAAAGTGACCTAAAGCCCGCTATCACTCCACTTTATGGATTTACTGGTAATAGCATAATGCCTAGGGGCATGATTGAGGTAATGGTCAATGTTTGAACTTATCCTAGGATTTCAATGATGATGACTCAATTCTTGGTTGTAGATTGCTCCTATACATTCAATGCTATACTAGGAAGACCAACACTGAGGGAACTTCGAGCAGTCACTTCAATTTACCACCTCGCTATGAAGTTCCCGACTCAATATGGAGTAGGCGAAGTGCGAGGTAACCAATATGATGCACGGACTTGTTATAATAATTCTTTAAAGCTCGCAGCAAAAGATATGACACCTCGCACAATAATGGTCCAGCTATAAGGCGAAATGTCAAGTGAAGTGCCAATCGAAGACTTCAACCCTCGAGAAATTGATGGAGAAGTCAAGGCTGGACCTCTTGAAGACTTGGAAGATTTGTCGATTGACAAGTCTTCGAAGGTTCTAAAAATCGAAGCGAAGCTTCAAGAACTCATGCGAGCTTCATTGGTTGCTTTTCTGAAATTAAACTTGGATATCTTCACATGGTGATATTCGGATATATTGGGGATTGATCCGAATATCATGTGTCATCTCCTTAACATAGATACAACAAAGAAGCCTGTATGACAGTAAAGAAGAGCCATGAATCCATAACGTTACATCGCATCGAAAGAGAAGGTAGAGAAGTTGCTCGAAATTGGATTCATCAGGGAATCTTTTTACCCAAATTGGCTTGCAAACCCAGTTTTAGTAAAGAAACCCAATGGAAAGTAGAGAACTTGCATCGATTTCACTGACCTCAATAAAGCATGCCCGAAAGACAGTTTTCCCCTTCCAAGAATAAACCAGTTTATAGATGCGACGTTGGGGTATGAACTCCTAAGTTTTATGGATGCATATTTTGGATATAATCAAATCCCCATGTATAAGCTAGATGAGGAGTATAACTCGTTCATCACTGATTGAGGATTGTACTGTTACAAGAAGATACCCTTTGGACTCATCAATGCAGGAACGACTTATCAATGTCTTGTCAATATAATGTTTGCAAAATAGATTGGCAAGACAATGGAGGTATATGTTGATGACATGTTAGTAAAATCGAAGAAAGCTAAAGATCACATCAAGCACCTTGATGAGATGTTCAAAATTCTTCGAAAATATCAGATGGAGCTAAACCCCCAGAAGTGCACATTCGGAGTAAGATCTGGAAAATTCCTGGTGTTCATGGTCAATCAGTGAGGCATCGAAGCAAACCTTCAGAAGATACAAGCACTAAGTGACATGTAATCCCCTTGTAAACCCAAATATGTGCAGAGTCTAGCAAGAAGAGTGGCTACACTTAGTCGAAGTTGCTGTTACTGGAACAGTGCGTCACGGACTCGCTGTCATTGTCGAGTCTCCTGGTATAGTCTGAGTCTCCAGACCTTCAATATCGGTTGTTCTGTAATTTTGGAATTGGGGATTTGCTTTTAAAAATACCAGTTTGTAATAATCCAGGATTTTTTAAAAAAATTCCGTGACTGTATCCAGGTCAACTGATAAATGCCAACCATTCTTTGAAGTATTGAATGGTTTGAAGAAGTTCGAGTAGACGGAAAAATGCGAGCCAGCGTTCCAAGAATTAAAAAAAAAACTTAGGTTCTCCTTTACTCTTGTCGAAGCCAAACCCGAGGGAAGAGTTATACTTCTATCTCGCTGTTTCCAAATATATGACAAGTACTATGTTAATTTAAGAAGAAGAAAATATGCAGTGACCTGTATATTACGCAAGTAAAAGATTACTTGATGTCGAAACAAGATATCCAGAGATGGAGAAATTGGTATTAGCACTCATCGTCGTATCCAGGAAGCTTCGACCTTATTTTCATGCGCACTCCATCGAAGTTTTCACGAATTTTTCATTAAAACAGGCTCTGCAAAAACCTGAGGCTTCAGGATGACTACTTAGGTAGGCTGTTGAGTTGAGTCAATTTGACATCAATTTTCGACCTCGCGTTGCGATTAAAGGTCAAGCTCTCACAGATTTTATTATAGAGTTCACTTATGATGTCAATCTTCCCGTAGAAGTAATCGAAAAACCTACTATAGATTTATCAAGATTGTGGAAACTTTATGTCGATAGATTGTCAAACGAGAATGGAGCTGGTGCGAGCTTAGTGCTAATTAGTCCCGAAGGGCATAATATTCATTGCGCACTTTGTTTCAAATTTCAAGCGTCGAATAATGAGGCAGAATATGAAGCATTGATAGTTGGGTTAAAACTCGCACAAGAAATGAAGGTCGAGATGATTGAGGTATACAGTGATTCTCAGTTGGTCATTTGTCAAGTGATCGGTTATTATCAAGCAAGAGGAGGAAAAATGATGGCCTACTTACAGGAGGTACAATGACTATTCTCGACATTTACTGCTTATAGCATTCAACTTCTTCCTCGTATTAAAAATACTCGGGTAGATGCTCTAACTAAGCTCGCCTCAACAAAAGATATAGAATTATTAAAGATGGTTCCTGTCGAATTTCTTGCGAACCAAGTATCGAAGTAGAGTCCCAAGTGACCATGTCTGTTGACAAAAGGCCATCATGGATGGATCCTATAATGAAGTATCTACAAAATGGCGATCTTCCCGAAAATAAGGACAATGCAAAGTGACTCCGAATAAAGGCAGTTCGCTATATCATCTATGATGGGAAGCTTTATTGAAGAAGTTTTAGCTCATCGTTATTATTATGTGTTGATGAAGAAAAAGCACACTACATTATGAGGGAGATTCACGAAGGAATATGCGGAAATCATTCAGGGGGATAGGCACTTGCGAACAAGGTTCTCAGACAAGGATATTTTTGGCCAACTATGAAGAAGGATCCAATGGAATTTGCTAGAAGGTATGATAAATATCAACGATTTGCAATTATTCCTAGAATACCACATGTTCCTCTAATTCTAATGACCAGTCCATGGCCATTTGTAGTATGGGGAAATAATATTATCGGAATGCTTCTATTGGCACGAAGAGGATTGAAATATGCAGTGGTCACAGTCGATTATTTCACCAAGTAAACAGAAGCTGAAGCCTTGAGTACTATTTCCGCAAAGAAGATGATAGATTTTGTTTACAAATGTATAATCTGCCATTATAGTATACCACATACTATAATTTCTGATAATGGAAAATAATTTGACTGTGATGAATTTCGTAACTTCTGCAACAACTTAGGCATCAAGAAGAGCTTTTCTGCTATTGTTCATCCCTAAGCTAATGGACAGGTCGAAGCTATAAACAAGATACTTAAACAGGACCTAAAGACAAAGTTTGAAGAGCACAAAGGAGCTTGGCCAAAAGTGCTTCCTAAAGTATTATGGGCTTATCACAACACTCAACGAACCACTACTGGAGAGAGTCTATACTCTTTAGCTTATGGATACGAAGCAATGGTGCTAGTAGAAATTGGTATGAGCTCCCTACGACGATCTGCTTATAAGCAAGGACAGAATAATACATTGATGAGGATTGAGCTCGATCTTTTGGAAAAAAAAAGCACGAGCAGTCTCAACAACAGATCACATCATATCAGCAGCGTACTGCTCGATATTATAATTCTAAAGTCAAACGAAGGGAATTTGAAGTTGGTGATCTTGTTCTTCGACAAGTTCTACTTAATAATAAAGAACACAGTGCTGGTGTATTTGGATCTTCTTAGGAAGGTCGATATATTATTGACGCCGTCATTCGACCTGGGATATACAAGCTAGCTCGTATTGGTGGACAAAAGATCGAGCATACTTGGAATGCAGAACAACTTCATCACTATTATCAGTAAATCTTCATTTACATCTTCATATATTTTCAACGACCCAGGGGGCATCTTGTTATTCGTCATCATTCATCAATAAAGATGTCGTTTCTTCGATTATTACTTTGATTTTATTTGATTCATCTTTTATAGTTTTATGGCAGTCTTAGAATACCATAAAACTCGGGGGGCAGTGAGATCAGAATGTTATCTCCTACTTATTTCCTAAGGGACTATGCAAACACATCCATTTAGAAGGGTTGGAATTTTAGATCGCCAAAATTTCTAAAATTTATTAAAATCTTAGGATTTTCTTCTCGCTTCATGCCATTGCATGTCGTATTACGCAATTTCCCTCCTCGAACAACAAAGTAACTAAGCAAAATGTTCATTGTTCGATGTGATGTATTGCTATATTCTATTTTGCCGTGGAACTTCTGAAAAATAGTACTGAGTTCGCATCACTCATACTTGTTATTTTCTTAAGCGACCTAACCTATCCTAATAATTAAAACCCATTTTAAGTTAGTCGGATTCGAATCGCAATAGCGTACCGATCTATCACCTAGTGATTGACTACTTGGTTAAATTATGCATCTTTATATTACAATGCAATATGTTTTAATTGTTTTGCAGGAATAAACATTTGACAAGAAGAAAATTTTATAAATTAAAGCTCACACCCGTGTGCAAGCAAAGTATTACAAAGCAAAATAGGACCAGTCCATATTTGTCTTTAACTTTGTAAAATTATCAAATCTACTATACAGATGTGCTTACTCCACCGTTTGTAGCTTTTTTAGCAGCTTCAGTTTCCTTCCAGTTCTGGACAAGCTCGATCACATCTTCACCGAAAATAGAAAAGTCAAAATCCAGATGTTCATAGAAAATATTGTATATTATGGTTGACGAGGCGATGTCACTGGCCTTTTCTTCGAGCTCCTTACTTTCAGTGGCCCTGAACTTTTCTATAGCTTTGTGAGCTGCCTCTTCTGTCACCTCTTTCAGAGCATCCGGATGCTCGAAGATGGTTTTCTCAAGTTCTTTGATTTTTTCCTCGAGGTTCTCCTTTTTGAGCTTTTCCTTGGCTAGATCCTCACGCAATTGCTGCTTCTCCAACTTGGAGGAGTTTTTCTCTTCCTTGTGAGTCTTCTTCAAGTCCTCGAATACCTGAGCCATTTTTTCAACCTTTTCGCCCTTCTTTATGCATTCAAGGACCGGGTCATAAATCAAAACAGCAGCTGCAGCGGTCTGAAAATATAACACACATCAGTACAAGAAAAGTGCGTCGAAGAGTGAAGATAGAAGATGCTTACATTTGCCAACATCCTTATTGTAGCACTAAAAGCAACCTTGGTTGGTCATTGCTTCATCCTCTCCCAACCATCCTCAGAAGTGAAGCGGTCGATAAAGGCCATGCTCAAGCCAGCTTTTTCTGACAGTTGGCGAAAGAGTGCAAAAAAACTCCTCGTTCTTGTTGGCCTGGCTCGGTCCCCTGGAAGAAGTAGCTGTTTCCTTGGATGGCTCAGGTTGGCTCGTAATTTTAATAGGCTAAAGAGGAAGTGAGCTTGTAAGGATATCCTCAAAGGTGACTTTTTGCTTGTTTAAGGTGTCGACCTTCTCTTTTCCTTTCGTCGAGGGGGGAGGTATGCTGTCTGGTGTCTTGGACTTTGCTATTGACCCCATTGTTGAAAGAGGTGCTCGCAGTCTACTGCCGATTGTCACATCTGTACAAATATGATTAGTTAGCATGTGAGATATGTAATGCGATAAAGAGAATGAACAATAGGAAAATTACCTTCTTGCTACTGAGAAATTGGTGGCGATGGAGCTTCTGGAGATAGTGGTTCTGAGAAAGTAGGAGAGGCAGGTGCTTTTCATTTCCTGGGTTTAGAAGATGAGGTACCCACTTCTTTTTGTTTCCTCTGCTTCTTCTTTGAGCTCGAGGGTTTAGTTGGACAATTGGTAAAGTATGGAAGAACGGCTCCCCTTGGGAACAGTCCGCAAGTGACTAGGTTTTCGGTTTTTCCAAGTTCCTTCCAATCAAAGAATTTGATTGGAAGGTCGTTTATTTTGTACACTCTTGAGAATTACTCTTTGGAGAGTTCTGGATACTTCCTGTTATCTGCGATGACATACGAATGCGATCAGAATGATATATTTATATAGAGTAAATTATAAGCTGAAAGTTACCTACCAGGATTTTGAAAGAAGCCATTATTCGCGTAGTCAAAGTGAAAAAATGGATTTTTCCATTTTCCCATGTTATTACGGACTCTATGAATGGTTTTTATTGCTTTATTCGACCATTTGCTCGTATAGAAGAAGCGAAATCTGATGGGTTCGACTTCACTTGGTAGAACCAAGCAAACTCTTCAGGTGTGGGGGATTCTATACCTAATTTATAGTATAATATGTACAAACCTACCATGTATCTATATGTATTTGGGGTTAGTTGAAAGGGGACAACTCCATAATAATCGACGATCGATTTGATATATGGATGAAGTGGGAGGTGAACACCATATCTAAGAACTGCGTCTGAGAATGAGGTGGTTCCACGAGGAGGTGTGCGTGTGGTCGATTGAACTCTGTGGATAGGCGAAGGGAGACATCGATTTTTTAATCGCATACGATCTTTTCGAGCTTGTTTATTGCACAACTCATCTTTATATCAGTACATGACTAGTCTCCTTCTATATAGCTATAACCCCTTGC
The DNA here is from genome assembly GCA_002914805.1 of Parasponia andersonii. Classification (NCBI taxonomy): domain Eukaryota; kingdom Viridiplantae; phylum Streptophyta; class Magnoliopsida; order Rosales; family Cannabaceae; genus Trema; species Trema andersonii. Next base: position 339,200 of record JXTB01000338.1, on the reverse strand, counting down.
AAATGTAGAGGCATCCCTAATATGCTGAAGGCATTAGTCTTGAGGAAGGTCGCCTATGCGAGGACTACTTTGCCTGGTCCCTGTTATTTCTACTTCAGGTTGTGGCTCAAGATAGTCCTCGGATCTATAGAGCTAGTGCTCACATTGGAGAATGACAACTTCCCTGAGAATGCATTCTTTTTCCTAAGTTCTTCGCTACTAGACATCTGAAAGAGAAACATGGGATGTATTTAGTCCTATGCGAGCATCAGGTACATGATATGAATTTTATAAACTAACCTAAGTGCGATCTAGAAATAGACGTACTATGTTTTGTCTATTTTTTAGGTATACTCACTATATGCGAGCAATTTGGGGCTAAAAACTCTAGGATTGAACCGACAACAAGCTGTTCATCGAATTTTTTCTAATCAATCTATGGATTCGTTAAAAATTGTTCGAGCAATTCTTCAATAATTCATCACTTGGTTTATTAATTCTATGACTGGATTTGATTTTCGAATGTCAAGATTTCAGATCTTAGATTTCTCCTATGGGTTCATCTATCAGTAATTTATTCGAGAGATTCTAAGATATGCCCATTTCCAGTTCATCTAAACATGAGGATGAGTTTATATTCAGATCATTCATACTCTACGGTTCATCTTTCAATTTCTAAAAATAAGTTCTGTATGATTCATAGTAAGATAAGAGTTCTCCAGTCCTATGAAAATCGAAGAACAATGATTCTTTAAATAAAAGAGAGAGAATGTATGCTAACCTTTTTTCAGAGACTAAAAAACTGAGATACTGCCTAAGAGATTTTGGTGATGACTTTGCTGCAGAAGATGGTGAGTTTGTGCGAGCTGAAGAGCGAGTAGGGGCACCGAGAGGATTTCTATCTTATGGACATTTTGAATTTTAGAAGAAATGAAAGAAGAAAAGGACAGATGGATTCTTGATATATATTTCAAGCATCATCAAATCACAATCATAGATCGAGACATTTAATTTTCAGATCTAATGGCCGAAGTTCACGCAGGAGTTAATTTTCAAAATTAAATGAGTATTTTTTGAAATATGAAGAGTCTTGGTTTGAAACGTCTCGATTTGAAATGATAGTTGACGTCGTTGTTATCATCGCGTATGCTCGAAAAAAGGAAATGTCTCCTCGAGCTTTGCTAATCTCCTGAGAAAATATGATACGTGGTTTCGTCTGTCTGGAAAAAGTACGTGTGGTTCTCGAAAGATAGGATTTAAGAATTGGCGACTCTTCAAGGGTTTCAAGATGAGCTCATAATGTTGCATTCTTAAGCTCGCACTTATCAGAGAGGAAAGCCTCATTTAGTCCTAAAGAACTAATGGAGATAGGGGGCAATTGTTGTGCGGTCTAAAATCTATATGATAGTCAATGCCAAAATGGGAAAGCTACAACTGAGTTGGAGGCGTCAGGTCGCATGTGAATTTTTCTGATCGAAGTGCGACCTCCTTCGAATGAGTTAAGTACAACCTCCTCCGAATGAGTTAAGTGCGGCCAGTATAAAAAGAAAACTAGATCAAGCTTCGTTAAACGGGTAATCTATAAAGAAAGGGAAACAAGCTTCTGAATGGAGATCGACCAATCATTCCATTTAAGTTATTTCCTAATTATATTGTTACTCGAATTGTATTTTCTGATTACACACTTACCCTTTTTTACAATTGGGAAATATTGAGCCACCCTCACCTATATGAAGGGAGCTCAGTATTGTTATAAAGGGGACTCGGCTACACTCTGTTATCTCTCTATATATATCTCTCTCTATCTCTATCTCTCTCTCTTTCTTGATTCTCACCTTGAGACTTAGAGAAACTCTTGTAATTCTCTAGAAAATAGTGAAGTACAGTGGACATAGGCTAATCTTTTTTAGAAGTAAACCACTATAAAATTCTTATCTTTTTATTTGCTTTAATTTATTAAACATTTTTACACACAAACCATATCTTATAATTTCCTAAATTCGTTGTTGACAAAACCTCCGTCAACAGCTACATTCCAACTCTCTCGGATCAATAGATCTATCATACTCTCCTATGTTTCTCTCTCCGTCTAGCTCTCTCCCTCTCTACTTAGATCCAAAAGCTCTCATTTTCTTCTCTCTTCTCTTCGGTGCTATCTCTTTCCCCTTTTAAATAACAGGTAATGATAAGTGTAATAAAATTTTTACCAAATTTTTAATACTAACATACATTGGTATATGAATTGACAATATTCAATTGAGAAATATTATTAATTTATTTATGTTAAGTTTTAATACACTAATTAAATTATATCAACTCACATGGTACATACGTTAGTATTAAAAATTTGGTAAAAATTTTAATTTTTTTTTAAGAGAAGAAGACAAATCCTTCAAACGCATTCTTCAATTTTAGCCACAATGATACTGTCTCTCTAACTATGTTGATTTTTTTTTTTAATTTTTTTAGGTTATGGATTATTTGGAGTTTGTGAGTATCATTTTTTATTGTACACTAATGTGTGCCCCTAATTTTCTCAAGATCATAATCATTGAGTTCTACGATGGGTGGTGATATTTTTGAGATAATAGTCAAAAATGAATATTTGGGGATTCTGTAATTAGGGAAAACGTATAAATAGAAGTAAAATTAACTAAAAAAGAATGGGCAAGCCCGAAAAGAAACAAAAGAAGCCAAGAAACACTCCCCAAACTTCTTTTTGATTGAATTTGTATGGGCTGTTTCATTTCATATGACATCCTCCAAAAAAAAAAAAAAAAAAAGGAAAAGAGAGAAGCAAACTGTGAAAGAATACGTATGCAAAGCTTCATCTTCTTTGAATATTTGGGAGAGTTTTACTTCTCTGTTCTCCATCTCAAATTTTTTTCCTCTATTATTTCTCTTTTTTCCTTTCAAACGAAGCTACCTGCCACTTATTCGAAAATGGGTTTAAAACGAAAGTTCAAGATTTTTCTTTTGATGATAATCAATGGTGTTAATTATGTATTTTGTTTGAAAGATTAAAGGACTTTTATTCTATGAGAATTAATACCATTTATATCTATTTCCATAATTAGTTTTATTTAAAGAATTCAATAATTTTTTTTGAAAATTTTCCTTCACAGACTATTATCGAGGCAAAAGCCAGGAAGAAGGAAGAAGATAAGGGCCTGTTTGGTATTATTTTTTGTTTTCTGTTTTCAGAGTTGTGTTTTAAGAAATAAGAATAAAAACTTTTTTATAATATTTTCAGAAAACAATGGGTGTTTGGTCAATATTTTCTAAAAACAATTTTTAGGAAAAAAAATTATATGAATATTAAAAATTATATTTGTATTATAAAAAAATATTAGAGAGACAAAGTCAAGAGAGAGTGACCAGAGATAAATTCAAGTAAGAGAATAAGGAGAAAGAAAGTGATACGAATGCATGGGAATAAAAAATAAAGATAAAAAAATTATAAAAAACAAAGTACTAATAAAGAATGAACAGAGATAATATGATTAAAAAAAATGAAGGGATAGAAAATGATGAGAGAGAATGAGAAGAGAAAAAGTGATAAGAGAGAAAATGATGATAAAGAATAAGGATCGAGAGAATGAAGAGAGAGAAAGTGATGAGAAAGAGTGAAGAGAGAGAGAGTAGTTAGAGAAGGTGATGAGAGAGAAAATTATAAGAAAATGTGTATATAAAAGTTTTATGAAAAAAATTTTATTTTTTTTCAGAAAAAAAAATTAAGAATACACGTTGAAAACAACATTTTGTTGTTCTCTGAATTTTCTGTTTTTTTTAACTCTATTTTTAAAAACTGTTCTCAAAAAATAATGCCAAACACACATACATGTTCTCATAAAACAATTTTCTATTTTTAAAAACAAAAATTATTTTTTAGTTATGATGCCAAACAGTCCCTAAACTCTTTTTTTTTTTTTTTTGGGTCCTTTTCTGTTCTGAGTTTTGGTACAGTACATCACATTTTGCGTACACTCATTTCCCTAACCACCATTTCTCACCATCATACACTCATTTCCTAACCACCATTTCTCACCATCACATGGCTCAATATTCTATTAGTGAATTTTTTGTTACTAACTCTCGAAAGAAGTTGCAGATAGTTTATCTCGTCTTGTCTCTTTCGTGTTTACTTCTTTCTGTTATAAACATGGGTAAAGTCTCCATATAGGAGAGTATAATATAAATTAAATATACTATAAATAAAATGGCCCCTCCAATCTTTATCAAATGTGTATAATAATAAAGTACCCAAAAAAAAATAATAAAGTAGATAAAAAAAAGTCAAGAGTTATTTTGAAAACTTTTAGAACATTTTTCATGTATTTCATTATTCATAATTTCATTTTAATACTAAAAATAAATACAAACTTACTACGGTATTTTTTTTTTTTTAATGACAAATTCGGTACAGTACTTGAAGAATATTTCAATGCTGTTGAAGGTTGAATTATTTAACGTAATTCCATGCGCTCCCGTTTCCCACTGTCGTGAAGTTCTAGAAGTATGGTCTATTGAGGTTTTTTTTTTTTTCTGTGAAAAATCAAGATGATCTATACTCATCTATTTATTTGTTTAAGTATTTTGTTAATACTAAAAATTAATATAGCAACAAAAGATAAAAAATTTTGATAGATTATTATAAATGACAAGAATTTGGATAAATAATATTCAGATTTAGAGAGTAATTAGTCCTACATCTATTATAAACTCCTATAGAGAGTACTATTAGGGAATGAGCTTCCCAAAATACCTAACCTTAATAAGGTTGGGCGGTAACTTGATAATTGTATTTTAACTTTGTTGATGGAGGTTTTATCAACAACAAATTTATGAATAATCAAGAGATGTGGCTTATGTAAATTGAAGTAAGTAATTAAAGCAAATAAGGAGAGAGGGATTTATAGTGGTTCAGCCCCGAAAAAGACGAGCCTACGTCCACTGTTTTCTCACTATAATGATGAATATTCAAGGTTACAATACTCAAAAGCTATTAAAGAATACTAAAGAATTTAGACCACCCAAAGTTTGGAATACCCTAGGCGTGTATTTGCTCTGACTTCTATTCTCTGTGACTTGTTTCTGCCCAGAATTGGTTGTGTCCTTGTTCGGATCATAGAGTCCCCTTTATATAGATTGTAGTGACCTTATCCCCCTAGGTTCCTTATGTCTCTAGGATCCTAATTGAATAAACGGGTAACTATACAATTGGGTAATTATCCAATTAAGTAATTGGATAATTATTCAAAACGGATAACTAGTTAATTATAAACAATATAATTGGAAGAACTACTCGAAAAGGATAACTTAGTTAATCGCAAATAGGAGTCTTCAGTTTCCCTTTCCTTGTAGGTTTCTTCCACAGCATTTACCTATTTCCCTCTTCTTGTAGGTTTCCTTTATAGTGTTTTCGTATTTTCCTTTTTCCTATAGGTTTCCTGTTTGTTGAGGAAAACCGGACGGAGAGGGTCGCACAAAAACCTGCAGAAGAGGTCGCATATAATTATCACGGGAAAGGTCGCATACATC
>JXTB01000338.1:273742-316869 GCA_002914805.1 Parasponia andersonii | reverse complement strand
GGAAAAAAAAAAAGTTAGTTTGCCACCGGAAAAAAAAAAGTTAATGTACAATATTCCAAGTCAGTGGTCAATGTGATGTAATGGGTGAGAAATCAAATTCGACCCAAAATTACCTATGGTCCATAGCGAAGAAGATTGGTGGGTCAAATGAGTAATCTAGCTCTCAATTTGATTTGAAAAAAAGTATAGATCACTATTAGGAATGGTGTACATCATTGTTACCTTCATTACGATTTACTGAATAATTTGACGTCATTTATTAATCACCGTCATGTATTTAGTAAGATCTTAAATTAGTTTCACCACGAGACTCACACCAATAAATAGTCCATATTGTTTGTTAATCTAATCGTGGCTAAATTTAAGTTATATTAGTTTCATTTCCATTGAGATTATAAAATAAAAAAAATTGCTAAATTTAGCATATTATATTATTTTATAGGCCAGTCCTTATTTAAATCTATTATTATTACTCAACTATTGGTAAGTCAACTATAAACTATTACTTATTAGAAACTAAAAAACTGTAAACTATTACTAACCGTTTACTAATCTCACTCATTTAGCGGGAAAAGGGCATTTATTAGTGCACTCGTTAAAAGCTATAAAAAGAAGGAAAATTGAAGGAGAATATGAACTATGATATATACAATAGCGTAACAATCGTGAGAATTACAAAATGTGATTTATAATATTTTATGTTTTAACTTTTAAAGAGCTTAATCAAATGTCAAAATATGGCACGAGTTATTTTTATTTGTTTATACTTTTTGCATCAAATCAAAATAAACATAATAGAAAGAGTTAGAGTATAATCCTGAGCATTACAAAATGCAATTATTAATATTTTAAAACTCGTAAAAGGACAATTTGTACTGAAAAAAATCTCGGTTTAGTCAAATGTTATGACACTATTTTGAAGGAGTACTTGTGCTATGCTAAATTATAGCATTACACATTACTGGGTTTGGTAATGATTTAAATGAAATATGGAAAATTGAGATAGACATGAATTCGCTGTAATTAGAAATCCAAGCAAACACACGAGGGAAGTGGACATGACTACTAATAATTTGGACTAAAATGACTTCTTTTTAGTAGAGTTGTGAAAATTGGGACTAAAATGACCTTTTTTTAGTAGAGTTGTGAAAATAATTTTTCTAATAATGTACCGTGTATGACCGATTTCATAAAATTTATACCTTTAAATTATGATTTTTTAAAAATTATTTAGTGGTTGACACAATTAGAAAAATTAATTTTCAAAATATTAATAAAAAATTCATTTCAGTACAAATTACAACTATTCATGTCAAATTTCCAAATTATGAGCTCCCAAAAAGGTAAGGTTTTAGCCTAGCCGTGCTCTTTCTTGTTTATTTAAATGATGAAAAACATTATAAATAAGCTATGTTGAGATATCTTAGATGGATCAAGATTAGGACCTTGTTCAATGAATCAATCTACGAGCAGGCTAATCCGTCAAAAGATTAGAAAAATTGACATAAACCCCACTCTTTTGTTTCTTTTTTTCTTCTTCTTCAAAAAAAAAAAATAATAAATAATTTGACCAATTGATGAAATGGGCCACTTCATTAATGGCACACAGCATAGACTTAGAAAGTACATTGTTCCTATATGAGACATGACCATGTCCTTAGATTTAAGTGGAACAACATTATCTATATCGTAGATCTCCGGTGGTTGGGATAAGGCGTAGCACAATTGATCCCTTCATTTTATTTTTTTCTTTTGTCCTTTTCCTTCCTCATATTTATATATATATATATATATATACTCCACGTATATTATCATTACTTGAATAGAGTTTTAGATTTTCCCAAATTTAGAGGCCCGATATATATTTTATATGATACGTCGTGGGAGTTGGGACTAATTTATTTATTACGCTTGATTTCATAATATATGAGAGACAAATAGACAATTTCCATATCTTTCAATTATTGTACTATCTTATCATAATGGGATATAGATAAATCTAAGTCGGATTAGGTGTAACCTAGTTACAAATTATTTGCTCTCCGTTTGCTTTATGTTGTTATTATCTTCTTTCTCAGGTTGATTGGGATTATGAGATTATCATTATTATCAGGGTAAAGCAAATAAATAGTGGAGAAGAAGAAAAACATAAAATAAACCGAATAAATAGAGTTTATACACGTGGCGCACTTCTGGATTTGAGAATATTGTCAATTTCAATGGGTGTACGATTCTCAAACTCAGCTTATTTTCTACTACCAATTAGTCAATTACAACCTTACAAGAGACTGAATTTTGTAAACCTAACAGATAATTTTTTTTTTTTTTAAAGAAGAAGTAGCATGCAATGCAATATTTAAAAAGTTGGTGGCTTTGTGACACATTTATCAATTTTAAATACTCAAGTAAAAGGAGATATCTCTTGTTCTATAACTAACTTTATCTACCATAGTGCTTCATTCCATGCCTATCAAGCGAGAAATTATAAATATTATTCAATATGGAGATATACATTTGAATAATTGGAGGCAAACATACTCTTCAGGGGAAGGTTTTTCTCAGGAAACAAGCAATTAGTGTCGCAAAAACATAAAGGGAAAAAGACAATTGGGTATCAAATGTAATAACAAATTATTATAATAAAAAGTAGACGCTGAATCCTTTCAACTTCTAGATGTTACGAATTGATATTCATTTGAAAAAAAAAAAAGAAAAGAAAGATAAACGATATCAGAGAGCAAGCATTGATGCCAATATTTGGTTAATTAGCTATATAATATTACGTGACATATTCATGTAGTGAAAAGAGTGTAACTAGCTTGATATACAATTATTTATATGTTATATCACTTCTATGACATTGACGAACTATACAATATAAAGTGAAATCAGCTTGAAGCTAAGTAGACTAAAAATAAAGAAAGGAAGGGAAAACAATTAAGTCTAGCTAGCTTTATATCTATTATCTACTAGCACTAGCTAGTTAATTCAGCAGTACTACCCCCACATGGTGAAATTAATTAGTCATATATGCAATTTCTTCGGGTGATATTTTTTTTTTAGTGGTTCTTTGGGTGAAATTAGACACCACAACAAATAAAAAGGGTGAATTTAAACATTGAAATTTCAGATGCGATCCATAAGTACCTTCAGACTCTCAGAGGCTGGAAATAACATAATGATCAAAAGCTACTAAAACGTGCATATCAATATTTTTTAAAAACAAAAACAAAAGATGCAGTGAATTAATTTGCAGCATTGATTTATAGTCTTTATTTTTTTTTTCAGTGCATTAATTTGAAGAATTAGGAACTGGACCTTTTTTATTAAAAAAAAAAAAATCTATACCAAACTTGGCAAAAAGTTACCACAAGAGCTATCAATTTGAACACAACTCAAAACCTCACATTTAATTGACGCATTTGATATGAAATTGACACGATTAATTATTTTTTTTGCAAAATATTTTATAAACTATTAAATATATAATTACTTCATAACAATTTTTTAATGAATTTCATGTAAATAAATTGAAAAATATTAGACTGAAAAGTTAATTTATCTTAATAAAGTAAAACTAAAGTCATTTCAACAAAAATCTTCATATGTAACTTTTAAAAATGTCATTATTACTTATTTTTAGTAGCATTTATGAAGTTAATAACATTTATAAAAAATGTAAAAGATGTCCGTTCAACTAAAAGTCTAGTGATATTTAAAATATTACTATATCCTCTCTTTTAATAGATTTTTACATTGTTAGCAATATCTTTAAATTGCTACTATATAGTATTAGTGACATTTTTGATTGTTGTTGAATTATTTAACTTAATAAATAAAAGATATTTTAAAAGTATATAAGAAAAGTTTTAGTAACATTTTAAAAATTTTATTAAACTACATGAATGACATTTGAAAAAATGTCACTAATCCATATCCTACCAAGAAATTGTTCGCTGTAAAAATTTTGGTCGCTATTTTTTTTAAGAAAAAAAATATAATATGAATTTATTTTTTATTTTCTTTAATAATAAAAAAAATGTTACCAACGAGCAAAGTATCATACACAACTGTGTTTATTATGTAAACTAATGGACTTAATTTTAATTAATTTTTTTTATTTTTTTACTATTTTATAATTGAAATAATAATTCCAATATATAATTTACCGCACTAAAAACTATTAAAAAAGTACTGAAAATTCAATAATAAATAGAATATTGATTGATAAAAGTAATTAATGTTGCATGAATTCAAAATTTACACAAAAATATATAGAATTAGAGGCTATGAATTGAGTTCTTCACTTTGTGTAGGTAGCCTTTATCATTCTTAGCATGTTGTTCATTGGATTCTTAAAAAACCAATGAAAGAAAAATATTGACTTTTCTTAGTCATGCACCCATCTCTCGTCAGCATGTCTCTGGTCGAATTCTCGAAAAATAAATAAATAAAATTTTGTTATAGAAAATAATATAGAAGTTAATTTCCTACAGAAGTAAAAACAAAGAAAATAAAAGATTTGCTTTCATTTTCCTCTTGATTTTACCCAGTCATTTTCTTTTTCTCTATAAGTGAGTTGTATCAGATGAACGATTCAACTAAATAAGTAAACCAAACAAATAATTCAAAGAAAATGTTAAAAAAATTGATAAGTTCAAAACAAAATGAAACAAAACTAGCTTGCAAAAAGAAATATGAAATAGAAACTCAAAGATGACTCATGTGATCACATTGGTGCTAGAAAATAAAGAAGATGAAGGCTAAAGAAAGATAAGAAGAAGAAATTATAAGGGTTAAACTTAGTCCGGAGAGAAGCATTAAGTATTGGAGTGCATTAATGGATACGGCTAGATAGATGAGAAAATGTATGATTTAGTGGTAGATAAGCTAAGTTTCATTTTAAGTTTGTTTCTATTCGGTGGTATACTAAATTTTAGGAATTCAAAAAGAAATTAAATTTAGATTTACTTAAAAATAGGAATCTACAATGATTTTAAATTTAAATTCTTTTGTTTTGAAGTACTCTTGAATTTAAATTACCAGTCCTCCACCGTATATTATATACGCATTCTTAGTTTAATATTTTAGAAGATATTTTATAATTGTAATTAATTAAGTTAATAATTTATTATATAGTGATTTCATTAATATTTATACGTCAACGTAAAACTGATTTTACGTTTATTTCTTTCTTTTTTTTTTATGGTTTTGTAGAGGAATTTATTCTTTAGAAAGTTTATTAGAGGAGATCGCTTCTACGTATAAAGCTAATTTATAATTAGTATAGATGTAATTTTCCTAAAATGATTTCTTTATTTTTACGTGAATTCATTTATAATTTAACTTCTTTGGAAAAACGTATTTCTTTTTACTTAAATTGAACATGATGGTACAAACTTTTTTTTTTGAAACGTAATATGATGGCACAATTTGTAGTTTAATTAACCTAACCAATAAATTAATTAATTAATAAAAATGAAAGAAATATATAAAGTACCCATGCTCCTCTTTTATATATTTTTTCTTAGAAAAAAAAATAACAATAACTGAGAGATGAATAAATGTCATTCTTAAAATTTCACTAAAACTAATTTTAATTACATTTTCCAGATTCTACTAAATCCAATTTTGATTGCATTTTTAAATGCTACAAAAATAAAATATTAATGACATTTGGAATATGCCACTAAAGAAAAATTTTAGTGACATTTTTAAAAGGGATTTATAGAAACATTCCCAAATTTTGGACCTAATTTAAGTAAATATCCATTTGTTAAATATTATAGCAAAATGTTTGGTATATATATTTATGCACTAAGTGTAAAATTTTATATACCAAGTACAAAAAATTATATACCCAATACATTTCAGTATGTAACTGAAATAATTTAGCTATAAAATTTAAATAATGGACATTTACTTAATCAAATTTAAAATATTAGCCATTCACATAAATTTCTCTTTTAAAAATGTCATTAAATCTAATTTTTAAAATATGTTTTTCAAATATAGTAATATCCTTGTAAATTAATGATATTTTTCAGCAAATATCACTAAATATTATTATTATGTCAATTTTAGGGTTAGTATCACTAAATGAAATGTTACCAATTCGTATTTTTGTTGTAATAAGAGAAAATTTTAAGTGAATAAATAAATTATAATGTTTAGAAGTATTATGACAGGTTAATATGAATGATATTTTTATTAAACAGACAATTCATGCGTAATACGATATTCGTACGATATAAACGTATCAACACAAAATGTTACAAATTACCGGTCGTGGTCGGAGTCCAGATACATGAGTCATTAGTCTAATGATCACGTAAGAGCATGATTCATGAGTTGCTGTGTTTAATTTATTTTCATTTAGGTCTAATCACTCGTTAATGGATGTGTCTTATCTCAAGTTAGTGGCTATATTTTCCTTTCAAAATCACAAGGTGAGAGGAAAAGCAAACTAATTCGAAAGTTGAAATGATCGAGCTTGTTTTCTTAACTTTTTGACCAAAGCAAAGTACGCAAACAAAATAAGCAAAATAGACAAAACTTTTTTTTTTCTTTTTTTTTCTTTTTTTAAGAAAATACTTATTCAGAAGTCAAAATCTTCGTATAATTAACTACATCTGTATAAATTTCATAATATATTTTTTATAAAAAAATAAGAAGGGAAAACTTCAAGTGAATTGAAGAAAGTAGGAGGAAATATTTGCTCAAAGACAAAAATAGCCTAAAATAAAGGGGTGAATACAATTGTAAGATAAAGAATAGTGTTGCAAAATGCGGGTCGAAATAAGCAAAATTAGTTGCGAGTAGCACATGTGTAATTGATAAAATGGGATTCTGAAAAGAAAGTAGATTGTGACATTATCTGGTTACCATAACTTTCTGTTGTCATATGAAGAACCAAAATGACCTCTCAAATGGACCCAATAGTTTCCACCACTGCAAACCAAACATCATGCGCAAAGCTCCATCATCATCATCATCATGTCTTATCCATTTCCCCTAAAGATTGATTATATAATAAATATTACCCTTCTTATATGTGTATCTTGTGTACTTAATTTTATATCATATGGTAGTGCCCTATGCATACGTTAGCAAGCACTACTTTCTCTCATGTACATAATTTTCGTTCTCTTACCTTATGACATGCAATTGAAGTAAATTGCTCTTTCGTATTACTCTTTTCGATGAAACTATAGAAAGTTTAACGTCTTTTTCCTCTAATAATTTTGCAAGTTCATTAAAAAGGAAACACAACCAAGTGTGTAAGCGAAAAGATCTAACCAAAACAACCCCCCATAATTTGATGCCTATATATGGCATTACTTGTTATTTCTTAGGGGAAAAAAAACCACTAGTTCTTTAGTCACTGTGGCATTATAAGTAATGTGTCATTAATTAATATCCCCCAAATTCAACTAATTAATTAAATGTATAATGTTCTCACTTCTCAATATTCATCATATCGTGGTTTATGTACCACATATAATAGTCCCCTGTTGAAAATTTTGTGCTCCTAGAGCCATGATACTATATTTGGGCAACATTTGGACCTTTGATGACTATGATTGGTTAGCAAATTCAAGCAACAGGGTAAGTTGGGGAGTGAGGGCGTGAAATTAAACAAGTCGGGGTCAGAAAAGATAGCAGTGAAAATGATATGACTAAAATAATATGAGTAAGAGAGAGACAGAGTATTAATTAATAATGCACGTCTTTTCACGTACTTCATTATAGTCATTGAAAATAGTGATCCAACGGTTAAAAAAAATACTTACCCATAATTAAAAAAAAATATCCATTGGATTGGCAACTATATATATATATATGTAGGGCGATGATATAAATATATACATATGTATATTTGTTTGGTTAAAAGGGACGAGGAAGATTTCATACCTGAATATGTGGTTCTTAGTTAAAGAAACTGAAATTGATGTAAGATTTCTTTGTTATTTTTATGAGGGATAATTACACTTTTATATTACATTGTAGCCAGTGTTCAGTTTATAATTTATATTTTAGTTATTATTAATATTAATTTTTATATTTGATATTTGTAATAAATTTATACACTTTATATGTCAAAAATTGACCCTTGAGTTTATTAAAAGACCCTTTTAAATTTTAAGGGTAGGTATTTAAATAATTATTTTAAATTTAAAACTAATTAAATTTAATAGTTAAAAGATTATATATTAAGAAAATAATTTTAAAAAGAAAAAAATCCATAAATTAAATATGCATAAATAATGCTTATCAATTTTAAGTAAGTTTTAAATATGAATTTCTTTAAAATATATATTTTTAAACTTTAAAGAGTATTTTAGTAAACATATTGGTCAAATATAATATTTGATCTACCAAGAGTATAGATTTATTGCAAATTTTAAATCAAAAAATCAATATTAATAATAACCAAAATACAATATGTAAATTAAACAAACGGTCAAAACATAATGTATAAAAATGTAATTAACTCTTTTTATTATTAAATTAATATATTAAAGGTAAAGATACTTATGTGAAAAAAAAATCGAGAAATTTTATTTTTGAAGATTAAAATAGCTTAAATGATTCAATAATCAATATAGTGTCTAATATAAGGCACTGTCTTAATAAAAATAAATAAGCTTTGACAACAATTATATCCACACAAAGACGTTGCTTATAAATCTAGTTTTGGTTACGAGCATTTATGTTTAGTTTCAACTTCTTTCCCATTCATATTATATTCATTATTGAAGCCTTTTGAAATCAATCTTAGGCAGTAGACTTTCACCAGATTCAAGATTTGATAGATTAATAGTTAATTGCTTATAATTTCAATGAAAACCAACTAAAAGTCCGAAAAATCCGTATTAAAAAAAAGATGAAAAACTAAGAGTTTCAAATTAGAAAAAAAAAAAGGGAAGGAAAGAGAGAACATAGGAAAAAAGATATGCAAGTGAAAATAAACCTAATGGAAGTGTTCCTTTAAAAAAAAAAAAAAAACCTTATGGAAGTGTCGTTTGTCTATTTTCATTATTTTATTTCGTACTTATTCAGTATATTTTGTCACGTCTAGTTAAGGATTTTAAGCAAAGTATAACGTTAACTGAAAAGAAAAAAAACGCCCAATTCACGTGTTCAACTCTTGCCAATATTTTCAACTAAATTCGTGGTTAGGAGAAAAAGGGTCCACAAGTCAATTAATACGAAGTGAAAATTTTGTACACAATTAAATTTAAATACATTAATAATCAAAACAAATGTGCTTATAAAAAATAAAAAAATTCAAAACAAAGGAAAATTTCTTACAGCCACCTTAAGGAGCCTTGACAGTTGCGAACTGTTCATTTCCAAGAAAGATAAAAAAAGAAAAAGACAAATAAATGAATCAATATATTTTTTTTTAATGTGGGCCTATCTAAATATGAAAAATGACTACCCGCCCAAAAAAAAAAATGAAAAAGAAAAAAAAGCTCACAACGAGCTGTATTCTACAATGGCTGATAGTTCTAATGTAAAAGCTCAAACCTCTTGATTCAAATAATATTTCTTAGCAAAATAAACATAACGCTCAGCGCTTACGTAGGAATTTTAAAATTTTAACCTTGTATTTTGTATAAACCTTAAATTAAATTCAAATGTCATAGTAAAAGAAACGTCGAATTTTATCTGGTGAGACTAAATTGACCTGTCTGAGTTTTGACTTTGAAAACAAATGTGGAAGACTCCGTTACTCCGTTACTTAATGGTGAACTCATATACGCCTCGGGGCACAGCTCTTCCGTGCTACCGTCTCCAAAATAGGACACGTGGATACCGGAGACCTTTAACATGACACCTTTTTTTCTTAGCCTGTACTTATAGTTTGCAAAGACTCAAATTTTTCCCATCCTTCCAAGATTGTAATATGTCAAAGTACAAAAACGTATCTTCTGGTTATAAAACTGTCTAATTTTACTATCTCAATATCATATAATTGTGGGCAGTATTAAGTGCGGTCTAATTTTAATATCTCAATTTATATTTAAAAATAAATATAAATTGAAAATGCCTCATGTTAAAAACTTAAATTAGTTTTGAATTCTTTCAAACCTTAAATAATTTGTTATTAATTCATTAGTTGGACATGAATATATATTTATGTGTAAATAATATTAAGCAACACGTATTATCATAAATGTTTTTGACTTCAAATCTTAAATATAAATTAGTCAACTTTCCTCTCCTAAGGTGAAAACGAAAATCTGTGAGCTATATAAAACGGGGGTTCGAGTTTTAGGAGGCTTTGAGTTTAGGCTCGTTCGGACAAAACACCACAGCACAACGTTAGCAATAGACTCCCTCAACCTGTTACACGTTTTCTCACGTGAACTCCATTTCATGGAACGCCTATAATATTGTCGTACATTTTATCATTGCCCATGTAACTTCATTGACTCTCTATAGTCTCTCTCTCTCTCTCTCTCTCTCTCAATTATCTCTCACCGCAGTGGTGTGGAGCCCATAGCTGGACCTTTGCTTGGCTGGCTTCAAGCTCTCCATTGTTGGTCTTTTATGGGGCTTGTCTGCCAGGACTAAGAGAGAAGAGAGCCCAACAAAAAGGAAAAAAAAAAGGAAGTGGTGAGTTTAATTTTTATAGTTTATTTTCTCAATTGGTCCAATCTTTTTTCCCCATATAGACTCCTACCCCCGTTCACTTGGGTTTTGGTATTGTTCTTCGACTTTCTCATCACCATCTTTCTTAGCACCAGTAGAGAGAGAAACCTGAGCCAAAACTGAAAACCCATCTCTTGATTTCATGGATCCGTGGATCTGAATGGCTTTCTTGTCAGTTTGAGCTTCTTTCTTCCAGTTTCCAGATCCTTCTTCTGGTCTCTCTACATAGTTGTTTTCAAGAAACAGTCAAAATTATTGGGTAAGACTCATTCTCCTCCTTTCTTTTTTCCCTTTTGATTGTTGTACTTGGCATAAAATTGTTGAATTTTCATGATTTGGGCAATTCGTATAAGTTTGGGTTGTTTAGCTCTTCAATGCGAACTAACGAGGTAAACCTTCTGATTTCCGAATGGCTTGATAATTCACACTTTTTTATGAGGAAAAAAAGTATCCTTTGATCACTCTTTGTCAAACATCTCCTTTTGTATTTCTGTTGATATTTTTTCCATCGGTTGCGGCCGTGTATGGTCATGGTTTTTCTGTTTTAAAGAAAATGAAACGAAAGATATGGGCTTTGAGATTATTAGGTCCTCTTGTTCTTTGTTTTGGCTCAATCCCCAACTGAAATAAACTGTAAGGATGGCTTTTTCTGTCATTTGTTTGATCTCTTAGGCCTTTCAACAGTCTTAGAAGAGTAAAGAAGAGGTTCAACTGCACGATTTATTAACTTTGTTGTGTATTTTTCTTCTTATGTTTTCATTAGTATAAATCACGGAGCTGAGAAGTAAAGGATAATATAGCAATTCAGCATTGGGAAATCTTTTTTGGAGTGAAAAGTTCTTTCTTCTTGAGCCCTTGTTACATGTGGAGATTTTGGATGGTTGTTTGGGTGAGATGAGGGATGTTATCGGAGTTGATGAACTTCTTGAGGGCCTGTTTTCGGCCAAGGTCGAAACGGTATGTTCATACGGGTTCGGATTCAGGTGGTCGCCAAGACGGGCTTTTGTGGTACAAAGATTCAGGGCAACACTTCAATGGTGAATTCTCTATGGCCGTAGTCCAGGCCAATAATTTGCTTGAGGATCAGAGCCAGATTGAGTCAGGTAGTTTGAGCTCCCATGAGTCTGGCCCATATGGTACTTTTGTTGGGGTCTATGATGGGCATGGAGGGCCTGAGACGTCACGTTATATCAACGATCACCTTTTTCAGCATCTCAAGAGTAAGTATCTCAAGACCTTAGAGTAGATTTTTAAGCATTGAGAAGGATTAGCAAGCTGTTTGCTTATTTTTGTTTTCTCTTAAACTGTTTATTTAATTGCTGAGAAAGTTAAGAAGAAAGGTTGCAGGGGATTTGATACATGGTAATGCAGCAGGCCACTAGTGCTTGCAACTTTAGCAAGGTTGCTAGAGTTCTGTGGATATCATTTTTCATAATGTTTTGAATTCAGAAGTTAAAGACTCACCTTAACTAAAGGTTTATAGTTGTACTGAGACCATTTTCGGTTGGATGGGTTTGCTTTAATGATATGGGATGCTTAAAATTTGACTTTTCAATTTCCATCAATTCTCATTAATTCATTGTAACTTCGTAAACCATACCAATGAAATACTGCTTTTTGAGCTCAAACATAAATTCCCTATCCTGTAAATTCTTATAATTGTATTTTGAATGGCTATTCAGGGTTTACTTCAGAGCAACAGTCCATATCTGCAGATGTGATACGAAAGGCATTTCAAGCAACAGAAGAAGGTTTTTTGTCTCTTGTTACAAGGCAGTGGCCTATGAAACCACAGATTGCAGCTGTTGGATCATGCTGCCTTGTTGGTGTTGTTTCTGGAGGAACCCTTTACGTTGCTAACCTAGGAGATTCCCGTGCTGTTTTGGGAAGAGCTGTTAAGGCAACCGGGGAGGTTCTCTCCATTCAGTTGTCAGCAGAGCATAACGCCAGTATAGAGTCTGTGAGGCAGGAACTGCATGCTTTGCATCCTGATGATTCGCAGATTGTAGTTTTGAAGCATAATGTCTGGCGTGTGAAGGGCCTCATACAGGTAATTGTTTTACTGTATGAGATATAGTCATTGATATCAGTATTCTTACTGCTGGAACAGGAATTCGAATGCTGTGACTTCTTGTCAATGATACTTTCAGTAAATTCATTTAGGATGTACTTGTCTGGTAACGTTAGTCTGTTTGTCTTTGGCTGAGGGAAGGATGAATATAAAATGACTGGAAACTAGTGTAACTGCTATCCTATATGATTCACTCAACAATTAACTGATAGCCTGATAGGCTTTTGTCTAGCTGGGTTTTAAATATGGTAACTGCTACTTTAATGATCTGTTAAAGGTGAAGGATGGTGTTTTGATGTATTAATAGCAGCTTGTGATAGGGAAAGGTGACCAATCCGATTACTTCAGACCAACTGGTTAAACTGTTAGTTTTGTAACTTATGGATGTGATTTTCACGTTTGAGATCATCATATTTTAAAATTGTTGAAGGATATTCCATTGACTTGTTGTTGAGTAAGAAAATGGGTCAACTTGGTTGAAAAGCCTCTTTCACATGTAATTTATTGGTTTTGTATTCCAATGAAATTCTGTGGTTTTATGTAAACTTTATTTCTAGTAGATCTTATGCTACCAAATGGTATATAAGATTTTTTGACGTGATGAATTTTCATTTTGAGTGCTTTCTCTAAAATTTTTGGAACTTTCATGTTGCAGGTCTCTAGATCTATTGGTGATGTGTATTTAAAGAAGGCTGAGTTCAACAGGGAGCCTCTTTATGCAAAGTTTCGTCTTCGTGAGCCTTTCAAAAGGCCTATATTGAGCGCTGAACCAGCAATTACAGTCCACCAATTGAAGCCACATGACCAGTTTATTATATTTGCATCTGACGGGCTTTGGGAACACCTTAGCAATCAGGAAGCAGTTGATATAGTTCAAAACCACCCACGTAGCGTAAGATTCCTATCTCAAGACTAACTACTATTTTTCCAATAATAGTTATACCTCTCTCTCTCTCTGTCAAATAACTTTCAGTCAAGAGTTGGAAGGAAATAACTATGGCTATATCTGTAAGCTGGTCTTCCATGTTAGAACTTAGAACCTGAAGTTAAAATGACCCATACGTTAACTAGTTTGTAAGCACATGGGACTGCCTTACCTCCAATATTTTGGGGGCAGTCTCTCTCTCTCTCCCCTTTCGCCCCCCAAAAAAAAAACAAAATAACTTTCAGTTAAGAAGATCTCTCTCCCAAATAACTTTCAGTCAAGAAGTTCAAGGCAATGACTACGGTTATATCTGAAGTTAATATAATGCATACGCTAACTAAACTAGTCAATACTGCCTTCAAAGTCATTCTCTGGATGAGATTATATGTTATAAATTATCAGTATTAACGGACTCCTTTTCTATAAGTAAATTTCCAGCATGGAAGTTATATAAAAAGAATGATCATCAGCAGCATTTTAATTGTTGTCTGATATAAAAAAATTTTCCCCTTAAATCCTATCAGAAAGTCATTGCCATGGGCATGGTTTAGTAGATAAGATATTTCCTGAGTGTTATTGTTTTGGTGTAGAATCCCACTATATCCCAGTAACGTAAATTGCCCAACTTTGCAGATTGTCCGAAGTAAATATCTAGGTACCTCTGATGTACTTTTTAGATTTCATGTATTACAAACCTCTAGGTTGTGGCCGCCATTTTGTGATGGGGGAGTAAAATGAATTCACTAGTTTTATTGGTTTTGCAATCTCATTGTGCCGATGCTTTGTTGAATTTCTCCTGCCTGTTGTAACTTCTACTTGTTTCAAGTGTGTATGATTCATGTATGCTAACTCTTGCCTAGTGGGAAAGAAAAAATAACTTTTTGTGTTAACCTACATTCAGGGAAGTGCAAAAAGGTTGGTGAAAGCTGCTTTACAGGAATCTGCTAAGAAGAGGGAAATGAGGTATTCAGACTTGAAGAAGATTGACAGGGGGGTTCGACGACATTTCCACGATGACATCACCGTGATTGTTGTGTTTCTTGACTCAAATCACGTGAGCAGAGCTAGTTCTGCCAAGTTCCAAAATCTATCAGTAAGAGGGGGTGGAATCACTCTGCCTCCAAACACTCTGGCCCCTTGTGGTACTCCAACTGAAGCTGGCAGTACTTGAAACTGAATAGGCTGTATCTCATGTTCCTGTCTGTTGTATTATTCTCTTGTGTGAATACCAGGTAGCTTCAAAAGAGATTAAAAAAAAAAAAGAAAGAAAAACAAAAGAGGGGCGGGCCTTCAATTCTTTATTGTATACTGTTAACTTTTAACTGGAAACTAATACTCGCATTTAGCCTTGAGATGAGAACTTATAAGGTGACAGTAATAGTAGTTGTTTCCTCGATTCCTCGTTCTTCCTCTCCCTTGGCATTTTTGCTTTCATAAACTCTGATACAGGGAACTAAACTCGTACTTCCATTTCCTTGCTTGTTCTTTCTCTTGATTTCCACTTAACTGGTAGAAGTATTCAGCTCTATGGTGGCTTGCAGCAGTAATAGATTGAGAATTTGGCCAAGAAGAAACTTGAATTCAGTGGTCAGGTAGTATTAAATCTCTTATTCTCAATTTACTTATATTAAATGTGAAACTTTTGGTTACTCTTGTCATCATTGTGATGTTCAACATTATTTAGTACCAAAATAATATTAGCCTCATTGTTCTCATGACCGAGGAAGGGGTAAATGAGGGTCTTACATTTTGCTGATATTTGCATCAAAGGCAAACCAACCCCAGAACCCATGGGCCAATTTCTTACGCAGTTTTTTATTGTTTATTTTTACTTTTTTGAATGCTTCTCCTTCGACAGAACAGACTTATGCGAAACCTTTACTAGGGAAGTTTTTAAAGGAAATTGAAAAAGCATATCAGCGTTTTACATTCTTGACATATACTATTTGATTCACTTTTCACGATAATCCACTCTGCATTGCAATCGCAGAAAGAAGAATATTTCTGACATGGGCAACGGGCTGACTTTCAAACCACCTTGAACGTAGCTCTTTGAATCAATTTTTATGCTAAAAAAGCCTTGAACATTGCTCTTTGAATCAATTTTTCTACTGAAAACATAACTTGAACAAGTACTCGCTTTAAAATTCAAGCAGTGCTGGCTTTAAAAGGCAACCACTGTTTGTAATTAGACTTGTTTGTTATGTTACATGTTAAGGCACTTTTAAACGATTGAACCAAAAAAGTCCCTGTTTTTATTTGATTTTATAAACAAGTAATAAGAAGTGGAAACTCGTCGTGGATGGTTTGCATTTTGCAATGTTAACAGTCAACCCACTCGAGATTTTTATTTTGGAAGAAGCTAATTCGTCCTGGGATGTCCAATCAAACTGGGGTTCGGTTGTGTTTGTATGGCTTCTGTACATAAATATTTATTTAAAAGGTTCCTCAAAACTTTCAATAAAAATATGGAAAAGAGAGGAAGTAGGGAATTACGAGGCATGATAAAGACTACTTTTCTCTCTTGCTTGTCAGTCTCTGCAGGGCATATGCCCGCTAACCCACAAAGAAAACCCTTATTTTGTTCCACTTAAAATGTCATTTTTTTTTTTTCTCAGGAAAAAAAGTCATTTTTTTAATGATGTTTTTTAAATTTTAACACAATGCACGCGTCTCAATGCTACTACTCGGTCGGTCAGTCAGGCTTAGGGTTTTATGGTTTTTTATTTATTTTTATTTTTAATGAGATGTGGTTAGTTAACCAAAACACATTTGGGTTAGTACCAGAAATAAATTGTTAAGAGTTTTTCTTATGTTGAATTTTATGGAAAAAAAAGTCCCTTTTCCTTTTTGTTAACTTCACATTACCTCCAACATTATTACATATGTTTTGATCATAGAAATAGAATATATGTTTCAGTACTTGAAATCTAATAAGCCTCTTACAGTGTTTTGCCTTCTCATTTCTTTCGGTCCTTTCCTGTCCTTTTCCACCCCACATTAAGATCATCGAAGTATTAAGTGCTCACGTGAACTCAAAACTACAAAGCACTCAATAGTAAATGGTGCTACCTGATTCATAAATGAACCATAAAAGAAGCTTCTTTTTTACATGTCAAACCACTAAAACCAATATTTGTCAACCCCCCAAAACAAATAAAAATAAAAATAAAAATCAGTTCTTGGCGGAAAAAAAATCCCAGTACTAATTCAATAAAATCTTCCAAGAGGATATATATATGTCTTTATAAGTAAAGATTCGACAGTTCTGACTTTATAGTTCCTTAAACTCATACTTAACCCTCTCTAACTGAACCTGATTTTTTTAGTAAAACAGTTAAAAAACAAAGAATGGCCACCAAGGACAGGACAAAAACCTCTTCTGGTTTCTCTGCAATTGTGACCATCTTTTTGCCGGTAATTTACTTAGTTTGACACTTTGACTCCTCTTTTAGACTTTTACTGACTATTCCTTTCTAAATTTTTGCTCAGCAGAAGTTTTTTTTTTTTTTTTTTCTTCTTCTTTCACGGAGGAAGGAGAGGGAAGAAAATGAGAAAGAATGGCTTCCCACTGTAGTACGCCAACTAGTTAAGAGTACATATTACCAAACACAAGAACACTTTCTTCTTCTCTCTCTTTCTCGAGCCCCTACCTTCTTACCCACCTATGGTTCTACCTGGTCTTTAGTCTTTACTCTGTCCTCTACCCGTTCTCTCTCTCTCTCTCATTGTTAAGCCAGTGATGGTTTATTAGGAAATAAAATCTCCACTAAATCCTCTTCTCTGTTGAATGGTCTTGGTTTAGAAAAAAAGAGTTTTTCTTTTCTTTTTTTTTTTTTTTTTTTTTATTGAAGATAAAAAAAAAAGGAAAAAAAGGAATGCCTTTCTATTGTAGCATATTATCTCTGGTTGTAAGCAAAGCTCTCTGTAAGAGATAATATGGTTTTCAGTTTCAGGTCCCAAGAGCTACTTTGTTGGTAGAAACTCTTACTGTTCTTATTTACCAGAAGAGAAGATGACATATGTTGCTCTAGAATTTCTCAAGTAGCTATATTTCCTACTCAGTGAAACCCACTTTGATCAGCAACATTTCCCCATTTGGGCAGAAACCCACCTCCTTTTCCAGAGAGGAATATACAGATTCCTCCAAAAAAAAAAAGATCCCACCTTTTCACTTATTCTCTCTATACCATTTTCAAAAGTAGCTAGTCAAATCTTTAACTTTAGATAAGAGAAGAGATGGGTTGTGTTGCATCTAAGCTAGAGGAAGAAGAAGAAGTTGTGTCCATCTGTAGAGAAAGGAAACAACAGCTGAAGTTAGCAATGGAGAGAAGAAATGCTCTTGCAGAGGCTCATTGGAGGTATTCTCATGCTTTGTTTGCAGTATCAGCAGCCATAAAGCTCTTTGTAGCTCGCCATGCTTCTCCTCCTTCACCTTTCCTCATCACCTTCCCACCACCATGTTCCTCCTCTTCATCCCCACCAAGTGTAAACCATAACGTAATAACCAACCCCATGTTTCTTCAGCAAGTGCCATCTGAGTCAACCTGTGAAGCCATTGACTGTGGTTCATGTGCTTCCTCAACATCTTCCTCAGACTCATCTGAAGAAGAAGAAGAGAGAGAAGAAATAGAAGAACCAGTGAGGAGAGACGAACAGCCATGTGGGTACTTTTACATGCACATCCCACCTTCAGTGCCATCACCACAGAGAGATTTTGCGTGGGATTTCTTTAATCCTTTTGACAATGTGAACAGACCGGAGGTTATCAGCGGGTACCGCCGGAACTCAGACGACGACATTTTGAGGGTGGTGAGGGAAGAGGAAGGTATTCCTGAACTGGAAGAGGAAGAAAGCAAGGTGGTGGTGGTTGAAGAAAGTGGAGAAAAGGGGCTTCAGAATGGTGGAGTTAATGAAGTGGTGAAGTTAGACGAAACCGGTGTGAATCAAGTGGAGCAAAAGGGCTTAACAGTCATTGACACACCAGTAGAAGGAAGGGAACTTTTGGAGGCTTTGAAGGATGTTGAGGACTATTTTATTAAGGCTTATGATTCTGGGAAAGATGTCTCCAGGATGTTAGAGGCTAATATGGTACAAATGCAGTCTGGATTAGAAGAAATTAAAGGTGGGTTTTGTTTTCTCTTCCTCGAATTTTGTAGGGATTTTTTGAACTTCTGATTTTGTTTGTTATTTTAGCTATGCCCGAGTCCCTTTTATCACTTGCAGCACAATTTCTAAGCTGATCTTCAATGGGTGTTATGAAGATATTAGGTGGGGCTCTGTTTATTTTCCTAGATCGTGACATTTTTTTATTGGCTCCCCGAAAACTTATGGTGGACAATTGTTTTAATTTCCAATCTACACATACACACAACTATTTTCTTTTTACCTGGTCAAATCAGTTACAAAGCGTTTTTCATGGAATCTAGCCTTATACAGAAGTTACAATTTCCAAATTGCAACTTTGTTGTCTAAATTCTAGTTTCACAAATGTGATTTCAAACATATTGGGTTTAAAATTTACATTCATGCATCACTCCACACTGTTACAGTTTTACCGTATCATATCTTGATCATATGCATAAACAATCGTTTTATATATTACAGAGAACTCAACAAAACTCATACAGTCTAGAACATGGCATCGATCCATTTCATCTAAGCCATCATCATGCAAGAGTCTCGTAGCATCAAGCTCCTCCAAAAGTTCTTCAACATGGACAGAGTTTAAGAATGATTTATTTGATGATTATGGAGGAATGACTTCTGGAAGCCATTCGCTTACGCTAGAAAGGCTATATACTTGGGAAAAGAAGCTCTATGAAGAAGTGAAGGTAAATTGTTCATTTCTTAGAACTATTTCCCGAATATAGAAAAACGAATCTCAGATAGTAAATGAATACTAGAACGTTTGGTAGACTACTTAGATGTACTCTTTAAAACCTATTTGATATGCGTTTCATTGTCCATAGGCTGGAGATAGCACACGGAAACTTTATGAGAAGAAGTGTTCACGCTTGAGAAACCAGGATGTTAGAGGAGATGATGAACTCACTGTGGACAAAACTAGAGCTGCAGTGAAAGATTTGTACGCGAGGATATTGGTTGCAATTAGGAGTGCTGAATCAATCTCGAGAAAAATTGATAAACTAAGAGATGAGGAATTGCAGCCCCAGATTGTTGAACTGTTGAAAGGGTATGAAACTAAAAAAGGATAGAAAAGAACACACGGATTGCTTATCAGTTCTATTTTCTGGTTTTCCCTAGTTTGACAATTTGTGATATCTTGTGCAGCTTGACTAGAACATGGAAGATTATGTTGGAAGCACATGAAACCCAGAACAAGATTCTGTTTGAAGTGAAAACATTCACTTGTCCCACATTTGGAAAATTCTGCAATGAATCTCACCGGCTTGCCACGCTTCAGCTCCAGGCTGAGCTTCACAACTGGCGGGCCTGCTTTATAGACTATGTTGCAGCACAGAAGGCATACATCGGAGCTCTTCATGGTTGGCTAACCAAGTTCATAGTCCCTGAAGTGGAATTCTATTCGAGAAACAAGGGCTCGGTCCTGTCTTGCAGGGTCAATGGTCCACCATCGCTTATGATTTGCCATGAATGGTTAGCTTCCATGGAGAAATTACCAGATAAGTCAGTAGCCTTTGCGTTAGAAAGCTTTGCAAAAGATGTGAAGGCTATCTGGGTTCAGCAAGGGGAAGAACAGCTACAGAAAAGGAAGGTTGACAGTCTAGCTGAAGAACTCGACAGAAGACTTCTCGCATTCCAAAAGACGGAGGGCAGGTTTCTTGAATCAAAACTACTCGAACACAAAGAATCAGATGCCGAACATTGGAAGGAATACTTGACCGAGAAGAAAGATCAGCTGGACATGTTCAGGCGAAGGCTGGATGTAGAGAAGGAAAAACACCACAATCTCATGCAAGAAACTCGAAGGATCACATTGAACGGATTCCAGACAGGGTTTTGTACAGTTTTCGAGTCCTTGATAGAATTCTCAAAGGCATCTCAGAACATGTACAATGACCTAGTGACTAACAGTGAGAAGGCCGAGAAAGCTGGGAATATGTCATATATAGAGAACACTAAGGTTGAGCAAAGTAGTAGCCAGATGACATATTAGAGAGAACTCAAATCTGGTATATTTGATGAATTGGGTTCATGGATCGTTGTCTTGTGGATTTGTATATATAATGTGTCGAAGCAGCTCGCTGAGACACATTTATTTGAACTTTGTAGTCTTTTTGAGTGTTGTAGCCACGAATTGCTTACTTTTACTTGGACACTATTGGTTTCCCAAGGTTTTGTTTCATAAGGTATCTCTTTTCTTTTTCTTTTGCTTTTTTTTTTTTAACCTTGGATAAGCCTCAGACCGGGGGAAAAAAAAAAAAAAAAAAAGAGGACTTGGCAAGTCCAGTGGATAATCCGGGTAAGTTTCTGAGAGATAATTAGTGAACAGGGTTTACATAATTTAATTACAAAGAGTATTTTATTGTAGTGACTTTATGATATTCTTTCAAAGCGTCTGGGAGGTAATGCCTAGAAAAACTACCCATAGGCCCTATTTGAGGGAGAGCAATAATTCCTGACGAAGGACAAAGAAATGACTATTGCTGCAGTCTCTGCAGAAAATAGAATACAGCCACTGTCGTTAGCCTTATTTTTCTGTTGGGCCATTAGACATCATTCTCACTGCAAAGCCATGGTCCGAATTGACTAAACTAGCAAAAACAAACGTACTGGTCATCTATGAAGGCAGATGAAACTCACGTGGAATTCCAAGCTGACTTCCTTTTTTTGCTATTTTAGTTATAGAACTTTAAATATTTTCTTAAAAAATAAAACTTTTGAGATAATTTTTGGAACTAAACCCTTTGAAAGAGCACCGGATTTTTATCACTGTTAGAAGAGGAGTTTTCCAAAAATAATGTCACAAATCCTACAAACAAGGGGTAGAACAAAATATTAGAACAAAATAAATCACGCTTACCCCAAAAACATAACGTTTTTAGCTTTACATGTCTATTATTTTGAGCGAACTTTGCAAATGATTGAGTTATGCTAGCTTAAATTTTGCTTTTGTACAATATGCAATGATACACATCCTAATAAAAAAAAAAAAGGCTTGGGTATGATCATGCATAATTACAGATTTCACAGTTGAGTAAAAATTAAGTCTTCTCTTGGCTCTACCTTAAATACAAGGAGACCAAGAATTGAGATAAGAGTATAAATTCGGTTACTACAGCAGCAGGGGAATGCAGACCAATAAAAGGAACGACGTCTACCTGCAACCAGTTCTCAACTGCTGACCCAACCACTGCTCCAGCAACAAGCCCCCCTATGGTTATTATAGTAGCCTTCCCTGCAGAGATGAACAAATCAACATATTTAATGGAAATTCGAGTCTAAATATTCAACACCGATGTTCCTTCCAAAACGAACCGTTTTTACTCGGTTCCCCGTTGTTAACATCACAAAAATAGTGAAATTTTCTCCTCGGTGAATTCAGAACAGCACCTCAAACAGACTTCACTAGATAATCTAATAACAATACCAACAGCGTCACAATGACAGACACCAAAAGCTGTGCCTTTCTTCAAGAATCACATGAGAAAATCCAGTCGCCAATACTAACAATTTCAGGATGAAAGACGTATTGTTAACAACTCAGACTCCTAAAAATTATACTTGCATGCGAATCTTTCAATTATCTCTCAAGCTCCAATTCATTTCTCCCTTGCCTCTCTTTTTCAATACTGACGAAAAATAAAAGAAAAAGGAGTAACTAGACAAAATTTGTAAGACTTCCTATAACTGACAAAATTGTCTGCAACAACCTCACAGAATGGATATTATGATCATTACGATATTAAGCTATGATTCTCAAGTTTTCAAGTGAAAGTACTCGATCCTTAAAAACTTGATAAACTAGAAAACCATTACCTAACTTAACGTTCTTTTTCGTCATGAAGTACAAGGAAGCTCCAAAGCTACCAGCCAAGATCAGTCCAGGCACATCAGCCTCAGCATGCGGCACTCCAGAGGTTGTGGAAGATCCATTGACATAAGTTAAGACCATCAAAGCTCCATAGACACCTGCCTTTAGGCCCAACTCACCCCTTGATGGCGTCTCAACTGATACGGGTGAATTCTTCACAGAAGTCTGCAGCCACTGAGGCATTGATCCCATTCCTGGAGAATTGACAGGCTTAACATCAGCATAACGAATGCTACTACTTACAACCTTCCCAGCTCGCCTCTGAGTTAAGCTCCGCATGAGCAACATGTCATATGCAGCCTCCACCTATATGACAGTTGACAGTTACAGTGATAAAGAAATTAGAAGTTATCAAACAAAAGCCTCATCAAGACAAACAAATATCCTCACGACAATTCCATATATCACTACACCAACCACAATGTGCTTTAGCTACAAAACTAGATTTTCGTATCAAACAAAACCCACCATCAAGTACCCAATATTGATTCAGTAAAGACCCATTAGAAACAATAAAGTTTACAATCATAAACCTTAATTAATATAAAGAGAAACATCCACCCCAATATTTTTTGCCCTTAAAAACTTTAAAGCTCAAACATTTACAGGGCCTTTGCCCTTTCGCCTGTCACAGTACCCATGTCAAAATTTGAATCTTTAGTGACTACCCACATCAAAATTATAAAATATTACTTATTTTTCTTTCTTTCAAATAAAAAAATCCAACGAAAATATGCAGTAAACTCATTTTTTTTCCTGAATTTCGCTCAAATTCTGCAGTTTTATCCATTTCCAATCAGCATTCTTGAACAATTTCCTAAATTCGAATATTCCCATAAAAAAATGAATAAACGAAATAATCTATGAATGCCACCTCCTCCAAAATACAAAACATAGATACATACAGATATACACACACACACACACACACACACGCACACGTATATATGAATAAATTTCTGAAATTTAAAGGAAATACGAGAATAAATAAGAAGGAAAAAAAAACCTGTGCAACTGCGTCCTTGTCATCCTTACAAGTAGCGAGGATCGAGTTCTTGGCGCGAAGTATGTCATCGAAGGAAGCGCCATCGGAGACTCCGAGGAGCTTCAAGGCGTTCTCCACGGACATCTCGGACGGCGCCGAGTCGTCGGCTCTCGAGCCGGCTCGGACCAGAGTCCTCGTCGGCGTCCTAGCTAATGCGCCGTGGCTCCGCGCGATGGCGCCACTCCAGAGCTCAAAGTTCTTGGTCAGTAACTTACGGATGTAAGCCGGTCCGGTTCGTCGGGCCGGAGGCCGGTTGTACGGAGAACCGCCAGATATGCGGTTGGGCCGGACAGATAGTGTGGCTGCTGCCATTTCCAGAGAGACCAAAACGTGAGGCTGGTTTTTCACGGGAAGCGTGCGAATCTGACTGCCTTATATATATATAAGCATTATTTGTGTAATAAATAACTGATTTTTTTAAACGTTTTTGGAAAAATAAAAATTGTTTTTCCTTGTAAAAAATTATTGTTTTTTCTTTTTTGAGGAAGAAGAAAAATTACGTTAGCACTAACTAATGCGTCTCATTCCTCCAGCAAAAAAAAAAAAAAAAAAACCTAATGCATCTCATTCAGCATAAGAAAAATGATGAAAAAAAATTGGTAGTGATTATTATTATTATTATTATTTTTCTTTTTAGGGAGAAAATTCATTTCATTAAATATATAGTTCAATCGGTATAAGATGTGGATGAAATCTTTCAACCTACTTGTTTTGAACCTAAAGTTTTTGTGAGAACTATAAAAAATTTCAAAGAATTTTATTTTATCTAATTTGGATTCGGACTAAGAACAATAAAAGTTAAATTTGATGTTATTTTGTAAAATATAGAATTTTAACAAATTAATTAATAAAGTAAAAAATTTAAAAATAAAATTCTATATGAAAAAAATTTAACCTTTTTTTTCTTGTCTTTTTCCACATAATTTTTTTTTCATCCAAAAATCTATGTTTCAAATGGAGTTTGTTGTTGTTAAGTATTTTGTCAAATTATAATAAGATTACGAAAAGAGAATAAAAGAGTGTTGGATACAGTTAGGTTGGCTTAAATATTAAGATGTCTATTAAAAATGGAAACAATGAGAAAGATTCCTTTATTAGGATTTTAAGGCATGATCAATTCAAAAACTACCTTCCAAAATTTATTTTGAAAAAAAAAAAAAATCCCAAAACATTCTGCTAGGAGGAGATTTGTAGGGATGGGACCTTAACAAGTATATTTATGTTTGGTACATGTCTTATGAAGAATTGGTAGATGTACATGTTCACACTAGCTAAATATTGGTGCCACTAGAGGTTCGGTCAGCGAAAGGAATAAAAAAAAAAATGTGGCTCTACACACTCACTAACTTCAAAAAAAAAAAAAAAAAAAAAAAAAAGAAAAAACAACATGAGAAAAATTAGTTGCTTCTTTTATTTTTTATTTTTTTTTTCTAATTTTTCTATGAGAAAGAGCTTCTTGCTTGTAATGACTTATTTAAATGTTTATTGAGACCCTAGCACTGCTTGGAAGACCAAAGATGTGATCGAACGGCTCAAAATACATACTAGTGTCCTTATTTTTCTTCTTCTTCTTCTTCTTCTTCTTCTTTTTTTTTTTTTATTTTTTCTTCTTCTTTAGATTTGAACTTGTATCTAATGATTAGAATATTCAAGCTATAAGGTTGCAACCGCGAGTATGCTTGATAGTTGTGAATGATTCTCAAAATTGCTGGGCCTTGATGGTGATGGACGGTCAAGATCAAGGAAGGAAACTTTCCCCAACACGTTAGATATTACCCGCCACGCTGAATAAAGACAGAGACAGAGCCATTTTCATCCATTGGATGCATGCACTGCTCAACCTATTACGTTACGTGCAGCTTTCATGGCCAGAATTTTATTTTATTTTTAAAAAAAATCATAATAAAGTAAAATAAAAACTGGCGCAAAACTATTTTTCCTAATATTTTTCGAAATTGGTGTTTATAAAAGCCTGCAAATAATTTTATCTGTTTAAAGCAGTTAGAGAATGTCGTTGGCCAGTTGGAGGCTCACGGTGACAGTCCCACGGACCCAAAACTCCTCCTCTCCCAGATATGGAAACCGGGTTCGGTTCGCAGCTGAAGCTCTGCCAGACCACGCTAATGGGGGGCCGAACGAGAGGAAGAAGAAGGTAGTCGTTGTTGGGTCCGGCTGGGCTGGACTTGGAGCTGCTAACCATCTCTGCAACCAGGTCAAATCTCTAGCTTGTCGAACTAGTTTAGCTTGTGATAACTGTTTATTTACTTGTGAACTCTGTCTGTTTGATATTATTCCTCACTGAAGTTTTGACTTGTTTGGGTTCTATTTTCAGGGTTTTGATGTTACAGTTCTTGGAGGAGATAATGGCTTTGGTGGTCTGGAAGATGTTGGTATTCGAGGTAAGGATCCTGCTTGATTAATTTCTTTATATTTATCCCAATTGGGTTCTTTTTCTTTATTTTTTTTTAATTGCATAATCTATATGAAGATGTGAATTTGTTATTGCCCTGTTTTAGAGACATTTTACTGATATGTGTTTGCTCATGTTTGGAATGGAAAGTGAACAAGTTCATCCAGATACTTCGTCAAATGTTTTTTTGGTTCTGTGAACCACTTTTATGTAACCTTTTACTAATCCCTGTTACTTATTTTGTTGTATATATACCCGTTAAGTGTTGATTTGATAAAGGATCAGTGAACTGATCAATGTTTCATTCCTTCAGTTCAGTAATTCTTGAAATTCCACATTTTTGGTTGGACAGCATATTGGTATCCCTACCGGAACATCTTTAGCCTTGTTGATGAATTGGGCATCAAACCATTCACGAAATGGACAAAAACTGCGCAATATTCCGAGGACGGATTGGAGGTAGTTATAAGCCAAGTTCAAATATTGTTCATGCTTAAATAGGTTTTCAGTTTTCTAGACTGTTGCTATATCAGTAAGATTGAGTCGAGGCTGGTCAATTCTTTGCAGGTTGAGTTTCCAATATTCCAAGACTTGCCTCAGTTGCCTACTCCGTTAGGCACCTTTCTCTATACTCAAGTATGATTTGCATGAATCCTTATGTTTCATCTCTTATATTCTCCTGTTACAGTTTATGCAATCATGTGTTACTGAATAATCTTTCCATGTTGTGCAGTTTTTGCAGCTCCCATTGGCGGACCGGTTAACTTCACTTCCCTTATTGGCAGCAGGTATGTAGTCTCCTACTAAGACTGAAATATGACATTCATTGCATTGGCCAGAGGAAATTTGTCCTTATAAGCGTTCCAGTTAATCTATACAAAAAGACTGGCTACATTCAATGCTGTCATTAAATTACAACTTGCTGCAACAGGAACAATATGCCGATTTACTTTGTTTCATGCATGTTTGGGGGATATTTGTACATTTCGAATTAATTGCTTTTGTATCAGTTATTAACATCTGGCTTTTTTCTTTTTCAGCAATTGACTTTGACAACACAGATACAGCTTGGAGAAAATATGATTCGAGTAAGGATCTTTATTGCAAGTGTCAAGTTCCAGAATCAGTAGATTAGTAGTTTCCTGCATTCGAGATTCAATAAGCCACAGATGAATTTGCGAAGTGTCTTACTTAGAGATTTAACTGGTAGTTACTGCGAGGGAGCTATTCAAGCAGTTTGGCTGCTCGGAAAGGTTTTATAAGAAAGTGATTGGGCCATTGCTTCAAGTGGGTCTGTTTGCTCCAGCAGAACAATGTAGTGCTGCTGCAACTCTGGGAATGCTGTACTACATCATCCTTGCTCACCAGGTTTGATGGGTTCAGTTCCTTTCTAGAAAACTGTAATATTTGGCAAAGTTTTATCGAGCCTATTTGAAAGATTTCTGATACAAGCTGAGCTGAGTGATGATTATAAACGTGGAAATTGATAGTGACAGATGAGAACTCCTCTCATGCTACATGATAAAAATAGACGGAGAAAAAGCCACATTTAGTAGGTGTGCGAAACATAGGAAAATGTTCAAGATTTTTGTTTTGTTCTATTTTGTTTTTTGGTTAAATCACTCTTTGGCTTGTCCAGAATAAATTGTTTCACAATCTGGTCCTGAAACTGAAAATTGTTTAGTAATCCTTCATGATTAATGGACAAATACTTAGCTAAAGATGCAGCTTTCTTTATCTAACAAGAAAAGTGATATATACATTCTCGTTTCTGTGCTAATTTGGAGCAGTGCCTCTTCCTTTATTTTTTTTTTCTGCTTGTTTTTTTTTTTTTCCTTATAGTCAAAATATTTTCTCTCTCATGTGGATATAGAAAGATTTCGATCTGCTATGGTGTCGTGGGACAGTTAGAGAAAAAATTTTCGAGCCATGGTTTGATTCGTTGAGAACGAAAGGTTGTGAATTTGCAGAGGGTAGAAAAGTAACAGATTTCTTCATCAATGAGGAGACAGGTTCTATTTCAGCAGTGATTTGTGGCAGAGAAGTATATGATGCTGATGCAGTTGTCTTAGCTGTTGGAATCTCCACTCTTCAAGATCTTATAAAGAACAGGTATGCTGTTCCACAATTTTGTACTTTTAGCTTACTTCTTCACAAAATTATAGTTTAGAGAACTGGTAAAGCCCTCTTTCATAGTAGAAAAATAAATGTACAAATTTTCCTTGCATGAAACCTTTCCAGTTCTTGGTTCTTTGGTTAAGTCTGATCTTCAGCCTTTCTTTTTTAAGTAGTGTTGACTGTGGAGCTATGTTTAGTGCAGTGCTATGTACAAGACAGGAGTTTCTCAAGGTTCTGAACTTAAACAGCATTGATGTACTAACTGTCAAGATTTGGCTTGATAGAAAGGTGAGTGCAAAGAAAATCCTTTTTTCTACATCTATTTGTTTTTCACTTTCCTTATGGGTACCAATAGTTTCTATCAAAGTTGCCTGAGGGTCATCTAATTCTATGAATCAGAAGGGAACAAAAAAAAAAAAAAAGCCCCAAGTCATGGTTGCATTATTTGTGCCATCTATCAGAAAAAACAACAATTAAGCCTTGTGCAATGTGCAGGTTTTCATAGGAAACTAGATACAAAGACCCATGGTCTTAAATTGTTTGCAGTTAAGCTGATCCTGTGTCGTCCACATATAACAGGTTAACATTCAATATGCAAGCAATGCTTGTTCCGGATTTGGTGGTTCATTTGGATGGACTTTCTCTCACTTGAACACAATTTATGACGAGCATAAAGACAATCCTGTTTCGGTGCTGCAAGCTGATTTCGTAAGTAGATAAAACCTCTTACTCGTTTTTTACGCCTATTCTTGAAGGACTTTTTGACAAATTTATTATGTGAAGTACGTCCTATCTCTTCCTTGTCTCAATTGGTATTTGTGTGCAGTATCATGCCAATGAGTTGTTGCCGCAGAAGGATGAGTATATTGTCACAAAAGTTAAATCTTACCTCTCAAAGCTTATCAAGGACTTGGAGACTGCTGCCATTACAGAAAATGAGATTAAAAGATTTCCAAAATCCTTGCCACACTTCTTTCCCGGTATTTTTTATTTAAGAGTTTGTTATTGATAGATAGTCTGCTAGAAAAATTATTATATACTTATACTATATGCTATGCTCGACAAGCGTCCTATTGGATTGATGATCATTTGGTTAATTACTTTTTTTCCCCCCTTTCTCTTTGCTTTATCATAAGTTTCACTTTATCTTGGCCATGTGTGGTGTATTTAGGTTCTCTTCTCTGTCTTTTTCTTTATCATAGGTTCATACAAGTACACCATACGTGGGCCAACCTCTTTCCCAAACTTATTTGTGGCCGGAGATTGGATAGTAAACCGTCATGGTTCATGGGCACAGGTCAGAATCTCAACGAACAGTTGTAACCATTTTGATTTCTACTACCTTAAATAGAGATAAATCTAAAGAATGTACACTTTTGGATTGTTTTGTTGGTAGGAGAAATCTTATGTCACGGGACTTGAAGCTGCCAACCTCGTTGTGGATTATCTTGAAGAAGGAAGCTTCGCTAAAATAATACCAGTACAGGAAGATGAACCTCATATTGAAGCTCTCCGCAGCCTAAACAGAAGGTTTAACGAAATTAGAGCCCAGCTTCCATTGTCGGATTATTTCGTTTAGGCCCTTTATAGTGAACCATCTGTTTTAAAGTTGAGCTGCAAATTCTCTATAGTTATATGATTATATCATCTTTTACTTTACCACAAACGAAAATCATCCATACTACTAGAGTCTGTGATTCTTTATAGACCAAAACGTTATTCATGTGAAGGAAACAGACTCGCACTCTCCCTTTAACTAATTTTCCACTTTCCGGGTTTTAGGTTATTAGATTTCTATATAACTAATATGTTATTATGGAAATGACAAATTGCTTGACAAAGAACCAAAATTTGGTGACATTAAAATTAATAATAACAATATTCTATCTCACTTTCATATTTTCTAATCTAATGGTATGAATTGCCACTTTCCCCATAACATGGGTAATGCTGAATTTTAATTATTGAATTTTAAATTTTATAGATGAACTGATCAACAAAGATGTCAATATTTACAACTGCGTGACTATAGTGTTATTCAACTGAATATGTTAATGTACGTTTCTCCTATAGTTTTTGATTTGAAATTGGTTAGCTGAAAATATAGCATGATGTTAATGTGGAAAGAAAAAGCTTTTACAAGAAGAAAACGACAGTCAAATACCCAATATAAAAAAGTTCAAGCATAAAGGTCAATGAGTGGCATTACTCATAGCTCTCAGTTTCAAACTTGTTATCAATAATTGGCCACACATACTTTATTTCCTCCATTAGTTCGATTTTGGTTGTTTAAGAAGACTGTATGAGATCATTTCAAGATACACAAGTGCTACTACCTCAATCACAATCGTGGTCGTTGGTTAATTTAATAATGAGTTTTTACATGTACTCAGTTAGTAACTTCTTTCTGTGTGTGTGTGTAGATATATATATATGTATATATTTTCACAAAACTTGAAAATTGAAATATATACTGTAACCTGAAGTAAAAAACCAAACAATAACAATCAGTAGCGCATTAAA
Organism: Parasponia andersonii; assembly: GCA_002914805.1. NCBI lineage: Eukaryota > Viridiplantae > Streptophyta > Magnoliopsida > Rosales > Cannabaceae > Trema > Trema andersonii. The sequence continues at coordinate 286,096 of JXTB01000338.1, read as the reverse complement.
TTTGGGCCATTGGATCATAACACCAAAGCCTGGCTCAATCCAAACGCTCCCTCCCGTCTCCATTCTCCACCAATCAAAGCAAAGGAAACTGCGTTCTACAAATCCGTTAGCATCCCACAGAACGGTAAGCTCGCTTTTGCAATCCAATTATCTTTCGCCACGGAGTTACCCTCTACAGAGCCAACCAGTTCGAGTGGGTCCCACCGGACTGGGCGTATCTACATTAGACAGCTGCCCTTTTGTCATATCTACATATTAATTTTTAATTTCAGCAACATCATTATTACCCTTTTTACGGGATATTTATTACCAGTTTACTTACCCACATGAAAAATAATTACAACGAGTTAAAAATCAAAATACTCGAATAATTTCAATTATTATTTTATTCATTATAAAATTTCTTTGACTCAGATAGTTTTTTTTTTTTTTTTTGGGGAGAGTGACTCAGATAATTGTTGTATTTAATAATAATTATATACAATATGTATTGATTTTCAATTTACGGTCCATTTTAGATCTCTCTCTCAAAGTTTATTATAGACCTTCATATCATCACTCTGCTTCGTCTCTCTCTCTCTCTCTCTCTCTCTTCTTCCTCTTCGCTCCGGTTCAGATCGAGTAGAAGCCAGAAGGTAATGGTTTTTTCAGATCGATTATCAGTTCTCACTCATTCAATCCCAATTCCCTTTGATTTGATTTTGATTTCTCTGGTCGCCATGTCTATGATCGAAGGTCTGGATTTAAGCTTTGTTCTCATCTTGTTTTTGATCTTAAGCTTCTTATTTTCAGAGTCAAAGCCAATTTTTTAATGAGAGTTTTAGGATCAGCAATTTTTTTTTTTTCGTATTTTCAGTTAATTAGTGAGTATTTCGAGTATTGTTTTATAGTTTTTTGATTTGGGTATGTTTGTTTCTCGAGAAAATTATTTACAAGTAGAACCCCAGAAAATGGGAAATTGCGAAGTTTGTTTTTTAGGTTAAGAGATTTAACTGTAGCCAATACTTGAGAAGTCTACTTTTAGTGTTTGGATAAGTGGAGTTTTACTTCATTTTTGAACTTTGATTGAATTTACTTGAAGCAATTTGTTCTGATCTTATTCGTGATTCCTTATGAATTGAGTGTTGGATTAAGCTTAACTTTGGTTCATGTGAACTAAATCTTCTCCGTGTTAATATGACTACTTTAAATTATATGTTTAGAGTGGTGTATCGACTGTTGTCTCATAATTTTTTATGGCCTCTATTGGTATCTTTTTTTCCTTCTCTTGTAATGACTTTTGGGTTTGTTTGTGAAGCTCAGAAATGGGTGCTGCACATGAAAACCATGACTTGGAGGAGGGAAATTTGGAGATCATCGGCATGGGTAAGTCCATCTCTGGTCGCCTGGTGTACTTTATGCATGATCTATTGGGGGATGGTCTTTTGAAAAATGAAGGAACAAAATATTGATTTTGGATTATTGATCATAGTGAAAAATTAGGAGTTAGTGATTAAATATATGATACATGTTTTGATGAGGACTATTAATCACTCATTTGATCTGTGTTGTTAATTTTATTGCCTTGCACATTGCAGAGTATAGAACTGTATCCGGTGTTGCTGGACCCTTGGTTATTCTTGATAAAGTGAAGGTTGGGAGTTCTTATCTTTCCCTCTTTCCCTCATTCATCCAAGAGCACTTAACTTCATCAATCAGGATTGTTTCCTTTCAGAACTTTAGGATTGATGCATTATCTTCCTGGTTCAGGGACCTAAATATCAGGAGATTGTTAATATTCGTTTGGGAGATGGAACAACTCGACGTGGTCAAGTCCTGGAAGTTGATGGGGAGAAAGCTGTTGTTCAGGTATTGCCGTTCAACAGTCTTAATTGTCTTCTCATAATTAGGAATTACTTTTCTTGTACATTTTTTGGATGGGTGCATAATCATAAGATTGCGACTACTTTGGTATTCTTATGTATAACCTAAGAACCATGTGAGTTATTTGGGAAGCTAATTTATTTCATGGAAATATGTTGTCAACCAATTATCAATCCTACTCTTAGTTTAATCATGTTCTTTTATTTTTGCAATATTGTCAGCTGGATTTTCTTTCCCTCTATCTCTGAACTGGTATCATTTTCACCCAGGTTTTTGAAGGAACATCTGGCATCGACAATAAGTTTACAACTGTTCAATTTACAGGCGAGGTATAACACATAATCATTTGTATTGTATTGTTAAGCAAGGATAAACATACCAGACTTCTTTTTAAGCTTGTTTATCCTCTTTATCTGAGAACTCTTTGAAACGCCCTTGTCCTGGCCATCTTTGCAGGTTTTAAAAACTCCAGTCTCATTGGACATGCTTGGACGCATTTTTAATGGTTCTGGAAAACCCATTGATAATGGTCCCCCAATTTTTCCTGAGGCTTACTTGGATATATCTGGTGAGCTGATAGTGCAAAAGGTCATATAGAAATATAATACACGGATTACTCACACATACGCTTATGTTCCTTTATGCTGCTTTCTTTTTAAATCGTCAATTTGTTATTTATCATCATCCTCCAGGGAGCTCAATCAATCCTAGTGAGAGAACATATCCTGAAGAAATGATCCAGACGGGGATTTCTACAATTGATGTTATGAATTCCATTGCTAGAGGACAAAAGATCCCACTTTTTTCCGCCGCTGGTCTTCCCCATAATGAAATTGCTGCTCAGATATGTCGTCAGGCTGGTTTGGTCAAGCGGTTGGAGAAAACTGAAAATCTTCTTGAGGTATATTTGGTAGTTTATAATGGTTAAAAAAAAAAGTAGAACCACAAGATTTTTGTAGGATCTGTTATGAGAATAATAAAATATAATGAGCAATATAAATATTGAGAACATTATATTTACATTGCCTTAATATCAATCTGGATGGGTATTTTTGTCCAAAGACGTTCAGCACTTGAATTTGAACTTCATTATATGTGTATGCATGCAAAGATGATAGCTATATATAGGGAGTTGCATTGTGAGGCAGTTGGTAGAATATGAAAAACTTATGAGTTGGAAATACCTCCTCCTTGATAGCTATGATTGAAAGTATCATCGCATTCTTTAACTTAGCAGCTCAGTTGTTCTTTTTAGATTTGAGATTATAGCCTTTTCTTTCTTCTTTTAAATTGGTGTCTGGTTTCTTGTTATGTTGATATATTATCTAAATTAGAAGATGTTTCTAATACGTCCTGAATTTACAGGATCATGAAGAGGACAACTTTGCCATCGTGTTTGCTGCTATGGGTGTTAACATGGAGACAGCACAATTTTTCAAACGTGATTTTGAGGAAAATGGCTCAATGGAGAGAGTGACCCTTTTCTTGAATCTGGTATATTTTTTAAACCAAATTATTGAGTTATGGATAGAACTTTATCTTATTTTTCTTTTGCCAGTTGTTTGGTTTTTCAACTATTCTGTTCCTAAGTATCGGTTTTCATTCGGCGAACACAAGATTATTGCCTATATTAACTAACACATTTTCATCAATGCTATTGATCCTAAGTAACATTCTGTGCATGCTCTTCTACAGGCAAATGACCCTACAATTGAACGTATTATCACCCCCCGTATTGCTCTTACTACTGCGGAGTATTTGGCATATGAGTGTGGGAAGCATGTGCTTGTCATCCTTACAGATATGAGTTCTTATGCTGACGCTCTTCGTGAGGTAACGAAACTGTCATTTCCTTTGGACTGTCCAGGGTGTACAAGTAGTTGGAAACAAGAAAATGCACTAGAGTATACATAACATCTTTCAGCATCTTTTTCTTATGACATAGTATAATTCTGATTTCCCATGGGTATGTAAGATACTTGTTGTAAGATCAATAGGAAGGTCCAATTTATGTGGAAAGACAAAAGTTCGTTTGTCTTTCCTTTTCTTTCATAGTAATGTCCAAGTAGAGTACGTATTATAATTTGTATGAAAATTTGCAATACATGAACCATGTTTTGCTACTGCAGGTGTCAGCTGCTAGAGAAGAAGTACCTGGTAGACGTGGGTATCCCGGGTATATGTATACTGATCTTGCCACAATCTATGAGCGTGCAGGACGAATTGAAGGGCGAAAAGGTTCCATCACACAGATTCCAATTCTAACTATGCCTAATGATGGTATGCATTCTCATACTAAATTTATTATTTCACAATTTTGTTCAAATTTTCGGTTTTATGGCCTTACATTTCATGATGTTGATTTCTTTGTTTGCTAGATATTACGCATCCTACTCCTGATCTTACTGGATATATTACCGAGGGGCAGATATATATTGATAGGCAACTCTACAACAGACAGGTAAGATTATTAGACTATTTTGCAAACCTGTGGACATATAACTAACTCATATATCAAGCCATGTCTAAATATGAACCTTGTTCTGCAGTTGTATGTCTTTACTGGATTAGTTTTTATTTGTATATCAAAAGTCAAGATGGCGCTTGATGTGTTTAGGAAGCTGGGTTTTGTACAAAGGACCTGGTATTAGGTGGAAAAACATAATGAAACTTTTTGAGGAGTATATCTGAACATTAATTCCTTCAAATTTTGCAGATATATCCTCCCATCAACGTCCTGCCTTCCCTGTCTCGTCTGATGAAGGTAAAGCTAATAGTGATTTCCGTATACGCTGAATATATTGAGAGTACATTTAAGTAATAACTTCTACTAATGACCACAGAGTGCCATTGGTGAGGGAATGACCCGCAGGGATCATGCTGATGTATCCAACCAGGTTTGATCGAGTAGCTATAACTTCTTTTCTTTTAGCTGTTTTGTCTCCACTTGAAGCCATATAATGATTCTATTCATGCATTTCAGCTCTATGCAAATTATGCTATTGGCAAGGATGTCCAGGCCATGAAAGCTGTGGTTGGAGAAGAGGCGCTGTCTTCAGAGGACCTGGTCTCTTTTATTTCCCTTTCACCTAAACAATTTTTCATCCACATTTTCTTCTTTAAGTAATGAACAACTTTAAAAATATACTGGCTGACTTAATACTCATTACCAATTAAATTAAATACAGCTATATCTGGAGTTCTTGGACAAATTTGAGAGGAAATTTGTGGCTCAAGGAGCCTATGACACACGCAACATCTTCCAGTCGCTCGATTTGGCTTGGACGCTGCTTCGCATATTCCCTCGAGAGCTTCTTCATCGTATTCCTGCAAAGACCCTTGACCAGTACTACAGCCGAGATGCAGCTAACTGAGGATCAAGACAAAATATACCCTACTCTGCTTCCTGAGTAGCTGCGAGTGAGAGCTCTGATATTTGTTTATTTATTGGTTTTTACCGTCGTAGATTGCATCTTCCTTTTTCTTATCCAGTAAAAAATAATAAGGTGGTGGTCCAGTTGAGGCCCCCAAATAGCTTGTCGTCTAGTCAAATTGACACCAAGATTCTTTATGCGAGGACATCCTTAGATGCTGTAATTTTTGTGTTCTCTCTATTCTCGTCTGTTTGTGGCACCCAGTTTGGTTTCGGTTATGGCTTTTGGTGTTTCCTTGAACTTCCAGGAACATTCAAGGGCGTTTAGGATTTGTAAAGCCCTTGTGATATATGCTACCTCTTTTGTCATATTAATATTATTTATATCTTGTAATTTGACATTTGAGTTCAATCATAATTATTACTAATGTCTACACTCTTCAGGGTTGTGTAGAAATAAACGTTCGGTTTTCAGGGTGGCATTGCGATGGTTTTCATTGACGTATTTAATCATCCCCACGGATGATAGAGATCCGTTGGATGCATTGGATGATAGCGGTTCTCTTCGAAATATGGTGAGAAAAAAATAATTCCTTAACAATTTTCCCAAAAAATTCGGGTATCAGAAGAGATGAGCAATCAGACTGCATTCTAATACAAGAGTTCAACTGTTTTAACAATTTTAAACAGATACTGAAATTAGCCAAAGTTACACCTTCACGAAACTTGGTAAGAATATTTAGGTACTTGTAAGCTTGTCATGAGAAATGTGGTATTGTTCATTAGCAGCCCATTTTTATGATGGCCACGACCACAAGTCCGCAATTCTCGCCTGCTATATATGTGCCTCGAAAAGAAGCTTCAACATAGAAGAAACTAATCACTTGGCACATTTTGTTTCCGAAGTCCCATTTTCTTTTCTTTTCACTGAGATCAATACCCAAAAGTCAGAACGAACATCAGCCATGAAATTATACGTCCCTCTGTCGCATTCCTAAACAAATATAACACGCATACGCATCCTTTCATCCTTTTTCTTTTACATATTTATTTTTTTCGAACTTAAAAGTGTTCATAGATGCAAACATGCTCCGATCCATCTATATATTGCTTCACCGTTCAATCTTTGTTATACAGACGAGGTTGCTGGGAATCTCAGAATGTTCTCAACTTCTTGGCTCTCTCTCATCGTCCTCTAAATTTAGACAACTAGCACCTCCACGCTTCTAACTTCTCTTTTTACAGAACAAACAGATGAGATTATAAACAAAACAATGATGAAATTCCCATAAAAAGTTCACACGGATATGAAAATTGAACCTCAGCCAGCTTTGGATGTTCTTATTACAGGGGGCAGGACAACAGCATCCAGGTTCCCTGGATAAGGAGTCCACAAGCCTAATCCTCCCCTACTCTCAACCAAATTGTTGCTCCCACTAGCTTGGTCCCAATCCTTACCCTTATTTGAAACCTTAGCATTCCCTTTAAGCTGATCCCAATTTGTTACCCACTCTATTCGAGAAGAATGCTCCCTTATGTGCGGATGCAACACAAACAGGGAATTGTACTCACAATTTGGAAACATAAAAAACTCAAACAAACCCTTTAACCTGTACACCACATAGCCAAAACTCAGTTGGTCTCTTGGAGTGAAGAGGTCAACCTCATTGAACCACAAACAACTAAACAGATTACTCATTGCAGTATGTTCCCGTATGATGATGGCTCCCTCTGGCACATCTGCATTTTATTTAGATTTCAATTGATGTCAGAAAAACCAAGCCAACAAAATGGAAAACCCAAAACAGTAAAAATCTTTCTTACCGCTAACTGTTTGCTTTTTGGGACTCCATGGCTCCATTCCCTCGTAACGGTAAATTTTCACGTGAAGATCAATAAGAGGTCGAGCATATCGCTTCCTTCTCTTGTTTGCATCAGCCTCCTCATATATACTGTGATGATGCTTATGCTGAGCGATGGCAAAAGTATGTTTCCCGCGCCATAAGTATCTGCAAAGCCAAAAATAATTTCTTCAGTTAACTCCTCCCAAACACAAAATCGGCGTAGAGCGAAAGATTGTCTGATATGATACCTTTCTAGAATCAGTAATGGATCAACTAATAGCTCCATTTTACCATCAATCCAGATGCTGTAGTGTGCTTCAGGGAAAAGTCGGTGGGTTAATATCTTAGGAACCTTCCCATTCCTTCTTGGTTCATCATAAGGCGGATGTTTCAGAAGAATGAGACGCCAAATGCCGACCCATTTCCCTCCCTTTGTATCCTCCTTAACCGTTACATTTTCCTTTATGAAATCAAGAGAGATCTCATCCACCACCATAAGAAAACAGAAGAGCTTTTTAGAACGAGTACTAAGATTGGAAGGTTGATGTGGAACATCATATCCATCAAAAATGCCAGATGCAACCACAAATCGGCATTTCTTGACAAAGTTGATGTCTTCGGATGACATTTCAGCACCACCATTTTTAGTAAATCCACAATGAACCTAGGGAAATGTAAAGTAAACATCAATCAGCTTAATGGTAAGGAATTTGCAAAAGCAAATTATGTCAATTTCCAATACATACGGAAGTCTAAATCCATAAGATAGGAAACATATATTTCGTTCCCAACTGTCAATAGTCATTTAAGCGTGTACTAATAAGTAGAACTTTTCTTCTCTTTTTACAATCAAAGTAAGAAAAAGACTAATGCACAAACTTATGAAGGGGAAAATAATTAAGTAAATATCACAGAGACGAATAATTCAGTTTTACCTTCATGGTTGATTTTAGCTTGAAACTCTCCTCTCTTTGCGCCCAGCTTTGATATCCTCCAAAGAGTGGAGCACTCCGAGATCCATTGCTGAAAAGCTCATCCTCCATCACATAAGATAAATTTTGGACAATTTTATCAGGAGTTCTTCCCTCTGGAATCACTATTTTCTCAGGGTCATTCGCAAGGGGAATTGGACAGCCTAGGTGATGAAGCATCATGAATATTAACTACAGTGGTTATACAGTGTTTGATAGTAAAATAACAGAATATTGCGAAGCTCTTACGGTGTTGTAGTTGTGCATTTTTTACAAGTCCTACGGTGCTCCACATCGTGAAGACCTTGCTGTCTTTGTTACACATACCTGCATGTCAATCAGAGATAGATTTTTTCGTTAAAAAATCTCATCTTGAAGTACATAGAATTGTTTCACACACAATAGCACTGTAACCTGAAAAATTCATGTCTATAATAATATGTAATGGATCAACTGAAGATAATGCAAGTGATTCCAGAACTACATATTTGAATCCCTAAGATTTAGGAACTGCCACAGGATTATAGGATTGCACAGAAAGAATTAAAGTAAAAAGAGGTATTTTTTCCTCCTTTCTCAACTTCATCTACTTTTATAGTTCTATTGAAATTTGCACACCCGCAATGAGTTCCCATAAATCAGAATATATCCCGATGAAGTCCTAATGATTTGACTCAAAAAGCTTAAGAAACAAGGAAAGATGTAAGTTAATAACTAAATATAGCACTAATAGGCAACTCTCACTGTTAAAAATTTGCTCAGTAACGGGACACCTAAAATCTGGATATTTAATATTCGGATTTTACATATACTTCAATTGCTGTATATGTAAAACCCTTACCCCAAGAAGAAGGAAAACCTAACTTCAAAGATATGATTAAGATCTTTCCAGCTTCAGAACCAACATAAACCATTCAGTTAAGCATCACCGAGTACAAAGTAACAAACATCACAGAACTATCTTCTTTTCTTTTTCTTTTTCTTTATTTTTTGGTTTTTTTTGGTGGGGGGACACTTATCAACAATGAAATGAAAGGTAAGGTTGAGAACGATACAAAGTTATAGAGAAGTTCTAATCAGGACAATTTCATTAACAGTGGCATTTCCAGAATAAGGTACCTGAAAAAAATATGATAGGATACTGGCAGGACCAGATATGAAACAAAGATGCCAAAAGAATTAGTAACATCCACAAGATTCCCCCTACAAGAAACAACCGAATAAAGCCCGTCCTCCAAACAATCTTCATGGGATAATCTTGATGCAACTTTCCTTCAACATCTGCCCCACCATTATCACCACATTAGCTACCATTTCTTAAGCCAAATCAAAGAGAGATAAAGTGCTTAGCTTTTGCCTAAAACACAGTTCGGGAATTAAACATGTGACATCTAAAAGTTCATTCTCCCACTATGTAATCTAAATGATTTTCTTTAAAGAACACAAAAAGAGAGGTATACCCTTTTAAGCTCTTACCTTTAGAATGCGGGTTTTGATTACTCCGCTCACCTCTACGGTTTGAGCGTAAAGATGCAGAACGTTGAACCTCTTTCTCCATGGTTACTCACCAGAAATTCTCATTACTACAGCTCCAAATCACCCCAAAAAAAAAAAAAACTCTTAAGAAATGTGATTAAAAAATAATGCATTCATTTGCTATGGGACTCTACGTTTTCTATTACATATTGCTACTTTAAGTTATAACTGGCGCTAAATAACAATCCAAAAAGAAAATGCTAAACGACCATCATTCATTAAATACCAATCATTGAAACAAATTACTTCAAAAAAAAAAAAAGGTGGAAAGTAAACGAATAAGAGAAATCCCAGATCTTGGATACTCATAGTTTGATCAAAAAGTTTATAGGTTTGATTAGAATGACTTACAGAATGGAGATGGATTGTTTACACGCGAATCAGAGTCCCAGAGGTTGAGACTCAGAGGAGCACTGGCCGACAAGAAAGGAAATATAGAGCAAAGCAATACGAACGGGTAAGTCCTGAAACCCGAGTCCGACTTAAATTTTAGGAACTAGGAGCCCCGAAATAAATCCGATCCGATAAAGGATAATCATAATGGCCCAAATATTCGGGAATATATAGTTAAGGTCCTTAAGTTTGAAACTTCATGTCACTTAGGTCCCCATTTAATTTGGGACTTATAGAAATATGACCAAATTTTAGGCCCAATTTAAGTAAATGTCTATTTTTTAAAATATTATAGTAAAACATCCTGTATATATACTTTTATATACCAAGTATAAAACTTTTTATATCACGTATAAAAAATATATATTTAATATATTTCAGCATACTAACTAAAATTAGTATATATATTTATCTATCAAGTGTAAAAATATATATATCTTGATATTTGCTATAAAATTTAAAAAATAGACATTTACTTAATCAAATTTAAAATATTAGTATCCATCTAAATTTTTCTTTAATCACACATTAAATCCCAGATTTTTAAATGAAAAAAATTATGTTTTTTTCTCCAAATGTTTGCATATTTTTGGCCCAAATTTGGCAAAAAGTAGTCTCACTTTGCCCTAAATCTATACATCGTTAATCAACCTTGGGGCTTTTTTATAGTGACTATATCATTGTAATAGTATGCCATTTTTTTCTCTTCTTTTTTATTTATGTGCAAGCAAGAAGGAAAATTGTCGGGTTGAATGCGAGAATCTGTGAAAATGCATAAAACTTGTTGCTTCTAGAGACTAGGAAATAAGTAAGAACAAAAAAAAAATTGACAACTTGCTCGTGAGAAGTCCAAGTTCAAGATATTGGACTAGTGGGCATAATATAGTGATTTTGACTAGCAAAGGAATGTGAGTATTTTTATCATAATCTCTCTATGAATACGAATGATGCAATAACTGTTTAGGAAAAATCAAAAGGAAAGTTATAGATTTCCTCTTTGTGAACATATGCATAGTACAACGATAAAACCTTAGTAGTGATTCACTCAAATACTCATTGTATTCTGTAATTGTCCTTGAAATTCAAGACATTTGAGAAATTCTAGACGGCGTATCTAGGGGTGTTCAAAATTCACACAATCTAATCTAATTCAATTTGCAAACTGTAGATATCCACACTTGTGTGGATTAGATTATATTCAAAAATTGAAATTCGCACTTCTGCAGATCTGATTGTTTATTTTACCTTGAAAAATAACCTATCTAATCTAGTCCACACATAATATATAGATTTTTAAATAAAATATATATTATTTAATATTATAGGTTTAAATTAAGTTTAATTTTAGATTTAAATATGCTATACTTAATTTTATATGCATATATAAAATCAATAATTAGCCAAATAAAAAAGAAAATACTCAAATTTGTGCTAAAATTAAATAATTCAAGACAAACAAAGATATGAAGTCTAATTTTAAAAGTTTATTTATCATGCTTGAGTAATCGATCTAATCTGCATATTTGCGGATTAGATTGGATTGGTTAAACATTTTATACGGATCAGATTGGAAGAGAAATCTGAAATCACATTTCCTTTCCTTGGCCTCATCTGTGGTATATTTCCAATTCTCTTGCCATTATCAACATCAAATTGAAAGCCCAAAATTTGATTTAGGATATGTTTGGTAGATGGAAAAAGGAGAGGAAAGAACGCGTAGGAGATAAAAATGGAGAGAAAAATAGAATTTTGGGTTGTTTAGTAGGAATGAAAAGAAAGAGGAAGAAAAAATAGAGAAAACATGAGGGAAAAAAAAGTAAGGCTTACAAAATTTTTCCTCTCCAAAATGTAGAGAAAAATGAGAAGAAAAAAAATTTTAGCTAACGAAATAATAAATTTAATAAATTACTCTTACATACTAATTTTTAAAATCATTATAACAAGAATAAAGTAGTTTTTTTTTTTAAAATAAAACTGTTTTCTATCCTTTTTATATCCCAAAAAACTATAGAAAAATATACTTTTCTTCTCCATCTCACATATTTTCTCACCCTTTTATTTTGTCATTTCCCTTCTATTTTCTGTAAAAACCCAGAATTTTCGAGGGTAATTTGGACATTTTACCAATTTTTCGGATAAAATATTGTGGGGACTAATTTGCAAAAGTTTTGTTCAGATGGACTAAATTACAAATTTTGGGGGACTAGATTGATAGAGATTCGAAATTTTAGGGACTTATATGCAATTTTTGAAAAATTGCACAGCCCAATAAAGAGGGGCCACGTGCACATCTTCCTCTCCCCCCTCTCTCTCTCTTCTCTCTCCTCCCTCCCTCGAAACCTCTCTTTCTCTCTCCTCTCTTCTCCCTCTCGGC